>RYZW01000164.1:0-97173 GCA_004367215.1 Colletotrichum trifolii | reverse complement strand
CCTATTCTAGGAGTCTTATAGTAGAAGCTATTACTATTACTTATATCTTATTTAGTAGTATTTATTTATCTATATATTAAAGTAATAGTAGTAGCTAAAAAAACTTATCTTGGGAGTTATATCGAATCTTATTCCTGGAGCGAGATTAGTAAAGTTTTTATAAGAAATTTAAAGATTTTGGGGTATTACTAGGTTTATACTTATAAGTTTGATAAGTATAGGTATTTCCTGAAAATTAAAGCTTATTTTATTATTTATAGAAATTAATAGCTATGAGATAATTACGAAACCTATAAAGTAATTCTAATAAGTATATTATTTTAAACTTTTATAGTAATTACTAATTATTTTAATCTCAAACTATTCTAATATAATATAGTTAATATAGTTATATATATAATACTTAATAAAGTTATTTATATAGAGATACTACTAGGTTATTAAGTAAAAAGTAAGATTTATTATTTAAATAAAATATTATATAGTTTTTAGAGATCCCCTTTTTTCTAATAATACTACTTAGAAGTAAGTTTCGAGTATTTTAGTTTTAAACTTATTATAGGAAAGTTTTATTACTAGCTTAAAAAACGTATTATCTTCTTCTTCTATATTAATAATTATATATTCTCCTTCTCCTTAAAAGATATATTTAAAGTATTTATATTATTAATAGATTTCTAAAAGAAGTATTACTTTAAAAGAAATAAAGATTTATAGTAGTTTTTTAGTATTAAAGTTATTCGAGATTAAGTAGTATAATAGTTATAGTTTTTATAAGTAATATATATCGAAAAGTTCTTTAAGTATTTTATAAAATATATATAATACGTTAAATAATTTGAAACTTCTCTAAAACTTAATAAACTCTTTTTATAGTATAATTAAACTTCTTATATAGAAATTAAGTATTACTAATAAGATATTAGTTTTATTAATTATATTACTATTATAATAAAATTAGATATTACTTATATAGTAAACTAATTATTATATTTTAACTAAAACTTTTTAGATAATTACTATATTAAAATTAAATGAATAATATAATATTTTAGTAAGATAAAGAATTTCTATTTTGAGTTTAGGTATAAGGCTAGTGATCTACTTAATAGTTTCGTTATTACTATAAATACTAGTTTTATAAATAATAGTAATAATTAAAAGAACTCTTAAATATATACTATATATCTCTTTAGAAGCTTAATAGTATAGTAAACTAATAAATAAAATACTATTACTACTTTAATAACTAAAATAGAGCTTTTAGTATTATTTTAAGTTATTTGAAAAGCTATTTTTATTAGTTGCTTTATTACTATACTTTAAATAGACTTTTTAATAAATATNCTTAGTTCTAAATAAACAGTATTTACGCTCCCTACGGCTGAATCATAGCCCAGGCCCAGCCCTTCGCATATTTAGAACTCGGATTTATCCCCCATACGGGTAACGCTGGGTTGAGCGCGGCTCCCCACCGGTTAAGAAGAGACACCGATTAGTAGAGCGCTGCTCCTAAGCATAAGAGATATTGGGTCGAGCGCGGCTCCCCATCGAATAGAGGGACTGGGGTAGAGCGCTGCTCCCCACCGGCTACAGTCCCCGAGATACCGTCAGTAGAGCGCGGCTCCTGACGAAGACTTACGACTAGGCATTGAGGCCAACTGTCATTACGAGATGGAGGGAACCGATACCCCCCAAGAGACCCCCATGGCTGGCACTGCCATGGAAGAGTTGCTGCTACAGCATCTAAGCGCGGCCATCACCCCGCTCCACGAGAGGATTGCGGTACTGACCGCCAGGTTGGCGGAGAGGGAGTCAGAACCTTCCCCTGATGCCGCCGCTACCCCCCCGGAGTCCACCTACGTGGCCTCTGCCCCTCGAAGGAAGCCCCTCCCCCTCCCTAACAAGTTCTCAGGCAAAAGAAAGGAGTACAGCGCCTGGGCCCACCAGATGAGGGGAAAATTAAAGATCGATCGGGACTTCTTTGAGACAGACGAGCAGAGGTGGTACCTGGTTTACTCCTGCTTGGACCCTGGGGTCCAGCAGGTGGTAGAGACCTTCTTCGCAGCCGGAGGACCAGGGGGGAACCAGGATCCCCAAGACTTCATGGCATACTTGGACCGTACTTACCTGGATCCCAATATCCAGTCCCGAGCCGTTGCCCAGCTACAGTCCCTCCGCCAGAAGGATACTGAGAGGCTCGCTACCTTTCTCCCACGATTCGAGAAAGTCCTCGCAGACGCCGGAGGCTATAGCTGGCCCGATGTGGTCCAGATCTCCCTACTGGAGACTGCGCTGGTCCCCCGCTTGAAAGAGCTCCTCATTACGGTCGAGCTCCCTACCGTTTACAGCCAGTGGCTTTCGAAGGTACAGGATATTGCTTGGAAGATGGAGCGTATGAAGACGCCGCCGACCCGGTGGGCCCCAGCTACCCGTCTCCCCGTATCAAAGGATCGGGACGGGGACATGATGATGACCGGGGCCATACATAAGCAGCGCCGCCGCCGCGGGTCCTCTAGTTCCGTGAGCTCCGCCGAAGGGGCTCCCCCGCCGCGGAGGGACATGCGCGAGTGCTACAGCTGCCACGAAAGAGGCCACATCGCCAGGAACTGTACCAATACCAGCGCGGCGAAGAAGAAAAAGAAGGGACCAAAGGTCGCCAAGGTGGAACCCCAGAAGCCGAAGGACTCGGAGGACGACACCAGCTCCCCCCCTAGTGAGGAGGAGGATACGGGAAAAGAGTAACTCCAACACGAAGTCGGGTGTTGGAGCCCACGAAGGCGGAATCTCAGGAATGGAGGAGACAGCGGAAGCAGGAGGGCAGCGGGTGGTCAGCCACTATCCAGACAAGAGTTAATAGAGGCCACGCCGTTAGCGCTCTAGTGGACACTGGTTGCGATGCTTACGCTATTGTCGACACATCCCTCGTGAAGAAGTTACGCCTACCGCTTATTGACGCAACGAAGAGGAAGATGAGGGGTTATACCGAGGATGGACCGTCACCCGGTGGTACCCTGGGGGTTGCCAAGTTATCCCTCGAAGTGGGAGGGTACGTGCAAGAGATCTACGCCCACGTCGTAAAGGGGCTGTCACCAAAGTTGTACCTCGGGCGACCCTGGATGGAAGATAACCGCGTCGTATACGACGCCGGTGCCCAGCGGATGAGGCACGGCAAGGGAGGGGTTATAGCGTACCTGGAACATCAGGAAGAACCCGCCAGGATTCAGGAGATTCGGTCAGCACGCCTTTTGAACGCGAACTCCTTTTCGATCATATGCAGGAGGATCGCTAGGACGCGAGGCTCGGTACCAGGGGCCTACCAGGTGATGTCCGTCAGCCTCGAGGACATCGAGAAAGCCCTAGCACCGAAGGCCCCAGTCGATCCGAGGAAGCATGTCCCGGCGGGCGTACTCGAAGAGTTCCCAGACCTATTCAACCCAGAGAAGGCCTACCAGGTGCCCGCCAGCAGGGGGTTGCTGGATCATGCGATCCCATTGATACCTGACAAGGATGGGAATGATCCCCCCCTGCCCTGGGGCCCCCTCTATGGTATGTCACGACAGGAGCTGCTGGTACTCAAGAAGACGCTGGAGGATCTCCTTGATAAGGGGTTTATCAAGGCAAGCGGATCAGCTGCTGGGGCGCCTGTCCTCTTCGTCAGGAAGCCTGGTGGAGGCATCAGGTTCTGTGTGGACTACAGAGCCTTGAATGCGATCACGAAGAAGGATAGATATCCGTTGCCTCTTATATCGGAAACCCTCCGGAGGGTCGCCGGTGCCCGCTGGTTCACGAAGCTCGACGTCGTTGCGGCCTTCCATAAGATGCGGATTAAAGACGAAGACCAGGAGAAGACGGCATTTCGTACCCGGTATGGCCTTTTCGAGTGGATTGTTTGCCCCTTTGGGCTCACCGGGGCCCCAGCGACATTCCAGCGGTATATCAACAAGACGTTACATGAGTTCCTGGATGATTTTGTTACGGCGTATATCGATGACGTCTTGATCTACACCACTGGGTCGAAGAAGGACCACGAGGCTCAAGTGCGGAGGGTCCTCCGCCGCCTCGCCGACGCTGGGTTATCTCTAGATCCGAAGAAGTGCGAGTTTTCGGTGACAACGGTGAAGTACGTAGGGTTTATCCTAACAGCAGGGAAGGGCGTCTCTTGTGACCCCCTCAAGCTAGCCGCAATTAGGGACTGGCTCCCCCCCGGGTCTGTGAAAGGGGCTCGAAGTTTCTTGGGGTTCTGCAATTATTACAAGGACTTCATCCCCGGGTATAGTGAGATTACGGAACCGTTGACCCGGCTGACCCGGAAGGACTTCCCCTTCCGGTGGGGAGCGGAGCAGGAGGCTGCTTTCACCAAGCTCAAACGCCTCTTCGCGGAGGAACCGGTGCTCCGCATGTTCGACCCCGAGGCCGTTACTACCGTGGAGACCGACTGCTCCGGGTTCGCGCTAGGGGGAGTTCTAACGCAAGAGGATGGCACAGGTGCAGCCCACCCGGTGGCCTTCCACTCCCAACGACTGTCCCCCGCAGAATACAACTACCCGATTCACGACAAGGAGTTGCTAGCAGTATTGGCATGCCTAAGGGCCTGGAGGGCTGAGCTCTTGACTGTTGGGCGGTTTAGGGTGCTTTCAGACCATAAAAGTCTTGAGTACTTTATGAAGAAGCAGCGGCTCACTGAGAGGCAGAGCCGGTGGGCAGAAGAGCTGTCCCAGTTCGATTTCTATATCGAATACCGCCCAGGGTCCCAGGCGATGGTCCCAGACGCCCTATCGAGGCGTGAGCAAGATGCGCCTACGGGATGGGACGACGAGAGACTACAGGGACGAGTCATTCAGGTTATCCCTGACAGCGCGCGACCCAGTGACCCCCAGGTGGGGAGGATCGAGTTAGAGGAACCACCGGTTTTCAACGGGAGACCTGATCTTGAGGAGCTCTGGATCCATACGGCAGAAAAGGATACGACCTTCCAAAGAGCCAAAGCAGCTGTCCAGCAGGGGGAGCGCAGCTTCCCCCCCGATCTACACTTAAAGGTTCAGATCTCCGAATGTCAACTGGACAGCCTTAAACGCCTGACGTTTCGAGGGAGGATATGGGTGCCCGGAAGTGACGACGAAGAGAGCCCTCTCAACGAGCTGAGGACGAAGTTAGTCCAAGAGTCGCACGACTCCACCGCCGCTGGCCACCCGGGGAGGAACGGCACGCTCGAGATCGTGAGCAGGAAGTTCTTCTGGCCAGGCCAGTCACAGACCGTGAGGAGATTCGTACGGAACTGCGATGTCTGCGGTGGCATACATATCTGGAGGCAGGCGAAGAGGGGCTTTTTGAAGCCCCTCCCGGTGCCCAACCGGTTACACTCCGATCTATCGATGGATTTTATCACCAGCCTCCCACCAACTAGAGGGAGGGGCAGCCAGTACCTTTGGGTTATTGTCGACAGGCTGAGCAAGTCGGTAACGCTCGAGGAGATGGATACCATGGAGGCTGAAGCGTGTGCCCAGCGGTTCCTTAGCTGCCACTACAGGTTTCATGGGATGCCACAGTCTATCGTTAGCGATCGTGGTTCGAACTGGGTGGGTAGGTTCTGGAGGGAGTTTTGCCGCTTGACGGGGGTTACGCAACTGCTCAGCACCAGCTACCACCCCCAGACCGATGGAGGAACAGAACGCTGGAATCAGGAGATTCAAGCCGTGCTACGGGCCTACGTGTGCTGGTCCCAGGATAACTGGGGGGACCTGCTGCCCACCGTGCAGCTCGCCTTGCGGAATAGGCACAACTCGAGTATTGGGGCTACGCCATTCTTCGTGGAACATGGTTACCACGTCGATCCCATACCCACCGTTGAGGACACAGGAGGAGTGGTTTCCGAGGGGGAGGCCGCTGCCCAGCTGCTGGTCAAAAGGATGAAGGACGTTACGGGATTCATCCAAGCCGAGATCGTGGCAGCCCAGCAGCGGAGTGAGGCCTCAGCTAATAAGCGCCGGTGCCCCGCGGATAGGTACCAGGTGGGCGACAAGGTGTGGTTAAACGTCTCGAACTACAAGTCGCCGCGGCCGAGCAAGAAGCTGGACTGGTTACACCATAAGTACGAGGTTACGAGGTTCGTTACGCCGCACGTCGTTGAGTTAAACGTGCCGGGGACGGTTTACCCTAAGTTTCACGTCGATCTGCTCCGGAGGGCAGCCAGTGACCCCCTACCTGGCCAAGAGGTCGTGGACCCGCAACCACCGCCTATAGTTGACGACGACGGTGAGGTAGAGTGGGAGGTTGAGGAAATACTGGCAGCGAGGTGGCACCAGGTGGGCAGAGGGCGGCGACGGCAGGCCCTCGTCAAATGGAAGGGGTTCGTGGACGCCACGTGGGAGGCGGCAGATGCGATACGGGAGACGGAGGCGTTAGATCGGTATGAGGCGCGTTTCGGGCCGATCGACGACCACGACGGAGACCCTGACAGGGCGGCCCCGGTGCGCCGCCGGCGGGGAGGGGGGTAATGTTACGGGCTACGCCCGGCTGGTTGACTCCGGCTCTGCCCGAGTCCCGACAACCATGCCTGAGAAGTCAGGCACCAGTGGGCCGCCGGTGGGCCCCCGGTGCTACCCTTAAGCAGACTTTTCACGCCCTTCGCGAGAACCTCTCTTTTACTCCTTAGTTCTAAATAAACAGTATTTACGCTCCCTACGGCTGAATCATAGCCCAGGCCCAGCCCTTCGCATATTTAGAACTCGGATTTATCCCCCATACGGGTAACGCNGCTTATACTACTATATCTTCCTCTATATAGTAGTACTAGTACTATAGTATTTTATTTATATATTTAAAGATCTAACTTGTTAGGTAAGTTTGATTTAAATACTTATATTAGTAATCTCAAGCCTTTAAGGTATAGAGATTATAGAGGGTTATATAAGTTTTTAAGTTTTTCTCTATAAAGTTTATAATATCCCTCGCTTGAACCTCTTTAGTAGTATTAGCTAGGAGTTGTCGATTTTCTTTATAGTTAATTTTTTTAGGGGTAAGAGGTTTAAGAGTAGCTGATTTGGATATCTTATAGGCTTGTTAGTGCTACCTAGCTTTCGGAAAGTTACTTAAAAACAGCTCTCGAAGAAGCTCTAGATAGAAACTTCGGCGTATTACTGCTTTAGGGTTAAGGTATTCTTATAGATTGTAGGCCTTAGCTTCTACTTAAAAAGTATTATACTAGGTGAGCTACTGATTAGCTCTTTTGAGGATTAATATAGGGGTATTTTTAGTAGATATTTTAATGTTTGAAATACGTAGATTCAGGTAATATATACTTTTTGGCCTAGTGGCTCTTTAGTATTGTGAGACTCTTAATTGTTGTATATAATTAGGGGGCAAAATCTAGTATGTATTATGTGTAACTAAATATAGCTAAGTGTAATATGTGAGGTCCTATTTCAAGTAGTTTAAGTAGGGCGAGGTTTGGTGGAGACAGCGCCGCAGCCGAGGTTCTTCCGGCGAAAACCCTGCCGCTCGAGCGCATTATTCCTAACAAGAACTCTCAGCCGCAGTACTGTCTCCACAGGCCTCGCCCCACTTTAACCGGACGAAATAGGACTACGCGTGTTATGCTTAGCTATGTTTAGTTATATATAATATATACTAGATTTTGCCCCCTAATTACGTGTAATATTTACCTACTAAGAAACCTAACTATAATTATTTAGTATAAATAGTTAAAATAATTAATAAATCTAATAACTCTTTAAGTAACTTAGGAGATTCTAATACTAGAAATAATTTAGAAAATATCTAATCTTATTTTAATTTTAGTAAATTAGTAAACTACTATTTAAATAGAGTTCACCTAACTTACTATACCTACTAGAGATTACTTTTAATTATAGAGATAGATTCTTATACTTTCTAGATATTAATATAGTATAACTATCTAACTATATACCCAGAATAACTTATTCTAAAGAATTATATATAGAGTTCTATTACTTCTTATTACTAAGCATATAAATATCCTAATTAGACTTTAACCTAATTAGATATTTATTATACTTAACTAAGATTAATATACTTCTATTAATAACCTAGAAATACCTAACTAATAAGAAAATTAAATATTTACTTATTAATTAGAAGACTTAAATTACTAATATTAATAAGTAGTAATTAGTAGAACTAATTACCTTAAGCTTAAATATCTTATAGAAAGATATTAAAGAAGTTAAGAGGATAATATATATATATTATAAACTATTCGTAAATTTAATTACTAAGATCTTACTATTAGATATTTATATATATATCTTTTATCTAAAACCTAATATAATATTTTAGTTATCGAATTAAAAATATTAATAGAATATTATAGAGAAATACTAGATGAATTAACTTATATAAAAAAGTATTAATATAGGAATATATAAGTTAACTATTATAGCTAATAGTATTCTATCTAATTAGAGTACTAAATTAGTATTAGTATAAAAAAGTAAAGGTTTTTAGGGTAAATACTATTTAATATTTAACTACTATAATATTAATAAGGAGATTCTAGTTTTACTTATTCTTTTACTTTAGGAAATCTATAAAAACTTATTAGATCCCCATATCTAATCCTATATAACTTTTAATTTAAAGTATATTTATTAGACTATCCTAATCTATTTAGATTTCTAATACTTATATATATTTAATATACTAGAATAATTTTAACTCTAACTAATTAAGATACTATAGGGTTATAAAATAGTTATTTATTTATAGATAAAGTTTAGTTAGATATTCCTTAGCTTAATTCCTAAACCTAAACTAGAACTATTACTTTTATTAGTTCTTATACTAAATAGTATATTACTACTAGAGATATATTTTGATAATTTATTTACTAAGTTGGTATTTTAGGAAAAAGAATAGTAATTTATATATAATTACTTTTTCCCTAGATTTCTTTAAATATAAGTAGAACTATTATATAAGAAAGTCTAACTATATATAAAATCAATTAATATTATTAGCTAGACCTATTTAATTAGTAGTTTAATCTTTATTAAACTAGAATAAATAACTAAATTAAAATAATAGTTTATTCTAAAGAACTAAATAGAAATTTAAGCTTTCCTAGTAATTATTAGTTTATACTACTATTAGATAAAGAACTATTTAGAGATAGCTAGACTACTTTACTATTTAACTAGTTTAGTTCCTTAGAAATAAGATAGATCCGAGGTATTATTATTCTACTTTTTAAAAAATATAACTTATATAGTAATAGACTTATATAGAATTAAAGTTAGAAGATTAATTATTCTATTTTTAGATATTTTAAAGTATACTAGTAAATACTTTATTATATAAGTTTAGAAAAGTATTCTAGTTTTTATTTTCTATAATTCTTTTTTATTTACTAAGATATAATAGAACTATAAAATATATAAGAAAGAGTTTCTAGTAATTATCGAATTTTGCTACTAATATTTTTATCTCTTTTAGATAAAGGACTTTTTAATTATTTCTTTAGACTATAAATTACTAACTTGGTTTTTTTCCTCGGGTAATTATAGAGGTATTTATATATATTAGGTAGTAGAATTTAGATTCCTAAATATTATAATTAAATATATTACTAGTAATTAGAATTTAATAGTAGATATAGTTTCTTAAATAATCTTCTTTTTATATAACTATTTATTAAACTAGTTTGAATAGTTCGGAGATATTAATAATAATATTAGTTAGATATAGAAAAATAGTACTAGTAAGTATAAAAGACTCTTAAAAGAATTCTTATTTCTTTATTTAGATATTATAATAATAAATAAATTAGTTAAAGTTATTCTTAATTTCTAATATAAAATAACTAGTCTTTTAGTCAACTTATATAAAATTATTTTATTATTTAGATAGGATAATACTAATTATTTTTAGGATATACTAGAAGATATTACTAATAATTTATTATTATTTTTATACTTAGTTATATAGATAAAAGAGGTTTTTGATGAAATACTTTTAATAGAAAAATAGTTAATTAACTTATAATACTTCAAAATTTATATACTTTTAATTAATAGTACTTATTAAGAGAATATTATTTTATATAATATAGAGAAATTAAGATATGAATATTAGATATATATTATATAAGATAATTATTTAGTTAACTAATTTAGAAATTAATAGTAGAAATATTTAGTTATAAGTAAAGTAGTAAATACTATTTATTAAGTATATAATAATAATAGATATTTTAGACTAGGTTTAATTATTTAATAGTTATCTTATTAGGTTTAGTAGTTAGGAATATTAAAAGATATTATAAAGTTTATTAGAAATTGTTAGTTATATATTTTATAGAGTTAATATAAAATATTTTATCTGAATTAGATATTTTTAGTTTTAGAACTTTTTTAAGTTATTAGAATTAACTATTTTAGATTTCTTTTGTATTTATCTAAAAAATATTTATATATTTTTATATAGATAAATTACTTTAGTTATTTCTATTAAGTAAAACTAGTTTTCTTAATTTTAATATCTAAGGTAACAAACTATTTAGTTAAATAGATAAATTTATTTAGTTTTTTACCTAGAACTATTTATTTAGATACTAGAAAAGTATTTATATTAGTATTATTTAAATAATTAATATATAAATAGGATATTTATATTATCCTAGTTTTAGCTAAGTCTTATAAGTCTATTAGTATAGTTAAAATATATATATATATTATATTAGATATAATTATTAAGATAATACTAGATAGGAAGTTTTAGTTAGAAAAATAAGACTTATATTTACTTAATATTCTCTAAATTACTAATAACTAATTAATTTAATTATTAGGTTTTTTATTAAGAGAAATTTCCTTTAGTTTATTTAAATTATTACTACTTAATTACCTATTATTACTACTAAATAGATAAATATTCCTAGATAATAAGATACTAAGTAATATAATTATTAATTATCTAGGAGTACTAGAAAATTATAAATCTAGAATAGTTAAAGTAAAGTTAATTATAGATAAAGTAAAAAACACAAAGTATAGTTATTAGATATACTTACTATTTAAAAATAGAGACTTTATAATATTAGTATAAGAAAGAAAACTACTTAAATTTAAATTTTAGTAGAAAAGCTTTTTTATAATAAAGAAACATATTAGAAGAGTTACTTATTAACTAGAATAACTAGATAGTTTACTTATCCTATACTTTTATTATTAGGACTATTTAAAAATCTTTTAACTAAGAACTAGATATTTATAGACTAGCTTAAACTTAATACTACTTTTCTATTAACTATTTAGAAAGTATAGATGTTATTAAATAGTAATTATTAGATAGATAGATTAATAAAGAGTTAATATTATTGATTTACTACTATTGAGATATACTCTAGTATATAACCTAGTATAAGAACTTATTAATACTTTTATATAAATACTTTTATTTTTAGTTTTAGAAAGAGTAGATTAAAGGTATTTTCTATTAATATTACTAATTTATAATATTTACTATTTCTTAGTTCTTTTTTTTAGTTAACTAGAGACTAAAATCTTTACTATTATATATTATTATTTAATACTAGTTATTACTATTTACTTATTTTCTTATTTTAGAATATCTCTAATTATTTAGAAATCTATCTAAGTAAGATAACTAATATTTATACTATTTTTTTATTTATATTTACTTTTCTAATTACCTTTCTTCTATTTTTTAAATATATATATTTAATAGTTTTTATTAGCTTAATATTCCTTGATTTACTTATTAGAATAATAAAGGATTTCCCCTTTAAGATAATTAATCCTAGGGTATTAGCTATAGACCCTAAGGATTTTGAGATAAATAAATATAGTAATATTTACTCTAAGCTAAAAAAACTAATAGAATAGGTATTAATCTAGAATTTTACCAATTAACTTTTTAATACTAATAACTAGTTAAAAACTAGTATTTTTTCTACTAAGATAAGACGAGATATATAATAGGACTAAATTACTATCTAGGTAAAGTTAACTATTATTTATTTAGGAAATATATTATATAAAGATATATTAGATATATTAAAAAATATAAAGAAAGTATTAGGATACTAGTTCTAGAGAGTAGTATATTATATTTAAGGTTATTTTAGTAATTACTTATATAGGAATATAGATATTTAAGTTATTATTATAGCTATTTATTAGATTATTTATATATTAATATTAGGAGATTAACTAGATAAAAAAGACTTATATATAATATATATTATAAGCCTAGAAAATATAAGAATTAAGTATAGCGAAGAATAGCTACCTCTATTAATAATATTTAAAAGATAAATCTTGAATAGTAGGAAACTAGTATTTAAAGTATTAATAGGCGTTTTATTTTATGAGGATGATGATAAATAGTTTACTAATAATATAGGTCGGAAAAAAAATAAAGATATTAAATATATTACTATTCTAGATATTAATAATAATAAATTAGAAGTTAAACCTAATATTATTAAATTTATCTTTAGAGATAATCTATCTAATATTAACTAACCTGAGTTTAATACTAATATTAACTAACCTAATAACTTAAGTTTTACTATAGTTAGTATTAATAAAATTAATAAAGTTCTTACTAAGATACCTAATTATATAGTTAATTTAGGGAGTATTAGAAGTATTTAGTATAAAATACTATTATTCTTTAGAGTATAGAATATAATAAGGAATCTATTTAATTTAAACTTATTAAGAAATCTATTTAATTTAAACTTATTTATTTCTAACTTTTTCTATAGTTAGATATTAGGTTTAGATTTTTATAAGTCTAGAGAAATTAACTATACTTATTCTAGAAATAATAAGTTTAATACTTTATTTTATACTTTAATTAAGGAGGATAAAAAGCTAAAAAGTAAACCTAAATTAAATACTACTAACTAACTTATTAAGATACTAATTTATAAGAATTTATATTCAGGAACTTTTTTAATTTCTATAAAAAAAGACTAATTATTACTTTAAATAAGTATTTATTATTTTAATTAAAAAGATATTAATTAGATTAACTAATATTAAAAAGCTAAAAAATTACTTTAAATCTTACTTAAATAATAAGTAGTTTTAAAGTTAATCTAATAAGCTTTTCTAAGTTTATTTATCTAATTATTATAAAGAAACTACTTAAGTATTTCTTACTATATTAATTAGAAATTACTAAAACTACTAAACTAGTTAATTATATTACTATTAATAATAATAATATATAAATAATTATATCTAAAGAAACTAAAAGTTTCGAGGTATTAGAGAAATTATTATTATAAGTTAAATATCTAATAACTAAAGTCCCCTATTTAGATTTAATCTAAGTAAAATATATTTAGAGGGAAATAATATAGTCCTATAAAAATTATTATATTAATAATAAATATTCTAACTAATCTAATATACTATATCTAAATAGATAAGTAAAATAATATTAAGCTTTTTATTTTTATTTTTTTATTTTTATTACTTAATTAATTATTCGTATTTTCCTTTATCTTTATAATTATATAAATTAACTATTCTTTAATAAATAGGAAAATAATTTAATTATTTAATTTTTTTAGTATAGAAAAGAAAATATAGAGATATCTTTTTCCCTTTTTAGAGGTTTTTAATAGTTAAATAGATTTAGAAAAATAAAAAAATATTATACTTAAATAGAAATAGGAGTATAAGGTAGCTAAGGTATATTAACTAGCTAGGTAAATAAGTAGACCTTATACTAGTAGTTATATTATTAGATAACTATTAATCATACAACTACGTTAACCCCCCTATATTAACCTATTTAGTACTTAGATGAAGCCACCCACTTTCTCGCTGTTTCTCTCTCTGCAATTGTGAGCCACGTGTGAATAGGTACGTGCCGCCTGCCCCTCCTCCCGATAGTGCAATTCTCCCACAACCACCAGGCCCCTCAGGTGCTCTGAAGGATTCTTCGTGATGCAACATTGCGCTTAGTTGATCCCCATCGCCTACTCCACCGTCCAAACCACAACACGGACGGCCCAGATTTTCTCTTCCTCTTGCCATCGCGACTGCAACTGCAACTGCAACTCCGGTCTCCACCACTTTGTTACCTCCAAATTTATCTGCCCTCGCCAGTACCTCCCATGTAGGCATGTGTCTGGATACCTCACATGTTACGGTCGTTGGCGCCGCTAACTACTCCGTTGCTATTCTCAGCGCACCACCTCACCTTTCTCTGACATGGCTCATACGGCTGAACAGATTGCGTGTCTCTAGTCCAATAGCTTCCTTTTCGTGGCGGTCTCAACCAGTTTCGTTTCGTCGTCGTCCCCATCATTCTTGCATTCGCACCGGAACAAAAGAAACCCTGCTGTTTCGGCGCGTGACACGTCGTACGCCTACACTGTACAGCAGCGTCACCATCGTCCTCTACACCATGGCATCGACAGCTCCTTTCACGGTGGCTTGCTCGAAAGGGTGTTCTGCCGGCGACTCCCAGTGGGGGTCTAGTCTTGCCTTGGATCTCACCTCGACGCTTCAGCCATGTTGCGGCCTGGCGTCTGTCTGCTGACATGACAAACACACAATGTCAATGTCATAATCAACACACATGAAAGCTTCTGCAAATAACGACACCCAGCAAGATTCCGACCATAGAGCAGTGCCCGGGAAGAAGCCCGTTTCCCGTCCGCCTGGAATTCCGCCTGGGCACATCCACTCGCCATCGACGGCAATATCCCAAGCTGGCGAGCGGCCGTCTCGTACGTGTAGTCATCGTGATCCCTACCCCCTCCCCCTAGCTGCTGTAGCTCCAATAGCTCCCTCTTCCTCAGACGCCCTCTCGACCCTTGTTGCGACTTTCTCCTGCTGGCATCCCCAGCCCTCCACCTTTGTCCCCTCATCCTGACTTGCTTCTCCTCCTCAGCACCATGCCTTGCACTCTAACCCCGCATCGTCAGGTTTAACTCTCCACGCATCCACGAAAGACGCCTCATGCCTGATTGGCCGGCCTGCTGCAGCGTACCATCATGGGAGATGATCGCTTCTCGAAACTGTGAGAGTTGGTGCCATCCTGGCTATTCTGACCCCTCGACCACGTCCATTCTCACCTGTCTCTTGTCGAAACTTCCTGCCCCGGCCCATGCTGCTGAACTCTTGGCACCGACGCACTGGACAGCCTGGTGATTCGTCCACATTCGCCGGCACTCCAGGATATGCCAGATTTGCCTATATAGAGAACCTTCTTCTTCCCCTCGTCTCAACTTTTGAATTCTATCACTTGTGCCATAACCAACCTTCTCTCTCCTCATCCCCCTCTGAGCTCCTCACTCTATACACACCGGCCTCATCAGGTACCTAACTAGAGGGACTCCTCCAACACTCGGAGCCATACAGACGTCAACATGTCGACGACAGCTCAGCCTGCCGACCCTATTGCCAAGGGCATTGTGCCCACGGCCAAGCAGTCCCTGAAGGACCTCTTCATCTGGAAGCAGCGTACCGTCGTGGTGACGCCCGATGGCGAGACACATACAGAGTGGCAAGATCCCGATCCCATCAAGAACCCCATCAGCTTGATGGCCCAGCTTGGTGCTCGTGACTGGCTGTTCTTCCTCTGCGGTTTCTGCGCCTGGACTGCCGATGCTTTCGACTTCCACGCTCTCTCCATCCAGACCACCAAGCTGGCCAAGTACTACGACAGATCAAAGACGGACATCACAACCGCCATCACACTGACGCTCCTCCTGCGTTCCATCGGCGCCGCCGCCTTCGGTCTCGCTGGTGACAAGTACGGACGCAAGTGGCCCATGGTCGCCAACATGATCATTCTCGGTCTGCTGCAAATCGCCACCATCTACAGCTCCACCTTCCAGCAGTTCTTGGCCGTTCGCTCCCTCTTCGGTCTGTTCATGGGAGGTGTCTACGGAAACGCCATTGCCATGGCGCTTGAGCATTGCCCGTAAGTTTGTTCAATGTCGTGCGACGTGAACTCCCGCTGACCACCTGCAGTTCCAACGCCCGTGGTCTCATGTCTGGAATCCTTCAGCAAGGTTACTCCTTCGGCTACGTACTTGCTGCCTGCGCCAACCTCGGCGTCGGTGGTGGCACCGAGACCTGGAAGACGGTCTTTTGGATCGCCGCCGGTATCTCCATTGCCGTCGGTCTCGTCCGCGTTGCCTTTCCCGAATCTCAGCAGTTCCTCGAGGCCAAGGCTCACGGCAAGAAGGACTCGTCTCCGGGTGCTTTCTGGAGGGAGACCAAGAAGATGCTTGCCCAGGAGTGGAAGATGTGTGTGTACTGCATCATCCTCATGACGTGGTTCAACTACTACTCGCACACCTCGCAAGACTCTTACACCACCTTCATGATCGCCCAGAAGGAGATGGCCAACGACGGTGCTTCTCGCGCCTCTATTCTCATGAAGGCCGGAGCCTGCGTCGGTGGAACCATCATCGGCTACCTTTCTCAATTCTTCGGTCGCCGCCGCGCCATCATCGTCTCGGCCCTGATTTCGGCCTGCCTCATCCCCGCCTGGATTCTTCCCCTCGGCGAGCGCAGTCTCAGCGCCAGCGGCTTCTTCATGCAGTTCTTCGTCCAGGGTGCCTGGGGTGTCATTCCCATCCACCTCAACGAGCTCTCTCCCCCGGCTTTCCGGTCCTCCTTCCCTGGTATCACCTACCAGCTGGGCAACATGATTTCTTCGCCTTCGGCCCAGATTGTCAACGCCATTGCCGAGAAGACCTTTGTCAGGGCTCCTTCCGGCCATATGGTCGAGGCTTACGGTCCCGTCATGGGTATCGCCACCGCCATCATCGCCCTTGGCATTGTCTTTACCACCATGGTTGGACCTGAGCGCCGTGGCCGCAGCTTCGAGCACGCCGTCGCCGGTGTCCAGGGCGAGTTTGACGAGGCCAAGGTCATTGATGAGCACGACGAGGAGAAGGGCAGCATCAAGATGGACAACGTCGAGGACACGCGCAAGGCGTAAGCACCTCGCTGTCAGATGCGGCGGCGACTGAATGCGATTGCGTCTTTTACTGGAAATTCTCTGTTTGTTTAGTCCACGGTGGGGCAGAAAAGCCCTTGTTATACCCGGCGAAATGCGCCAACGGTTGCGCGAATGAAGATTTGAATGAATGAATACTATACAATTTGATGCCACACCTGCTCCTTGTGATTTTAACCCCTCGAAGCCGGCATGGATGGTCATGCTGGGAACAAGCTTTGGGCCCCGACACAAGATTTCACGCCCAGCTCTTGGCAGGAAGCTTGGTGATGGTAGCTCCGGCGCTACCATTCTTGACTTTTCGGCAGGCTAGTCATGGCTCCGACTTGGTTCCTCGGAAGCCCTGATACGGTATTTGCTATGAAGATCGCCGTCCGACCGCTGCCCGCGTACCATCTTGCCCTGGATGTTGCAATGAGGGAAATCTCTCCACTGACGAGAAAATTTGGCAGAGCGCAAACGACCAATCATCGGCAGGCTGCCATGTACATACAAGGATTTGCACCGAAGTCGGTCTCTTTTATTTTACACACGTTTAAGCTATTAGAGAAGCCGCCTCTCTGCTAAGTTTCAATGGCTTGGCTTGCGCTGAGTTTGTTCTAATGCATTGATTCTGGTTCACACCAATCCATTTCGTGGCCGTCAGGCGCATGTGGCGCGATTACTCATCAATTTTTGTCAGCAGGCCACGATACCTGCGCAACGTAACGTTCCAACTTGGGTAGAGGACCTGAATGATCATTTGTGAACGAAGCACAACGATCTTGTTGGGATACAAATTGCTACTGGCAAGTTACTGCAACCAAGAACCAAAATCTATCATTGCAGCACACGGTGAAAATCACACCACGCCCGCTAGCAAAGGGTCACCTGATTTCCCCGTATTCCCGCCCCGAAATCTAGACCCCTCACTTACCCCGAGATCCGTCATCCGGATGTCTCAAATGGGAAAAGCAAGAAAAAAAGCCTGCAAGAGGCCTCTGTTCCCCACGGGACTGCGAACCATTCTGATGATTTCTCGTACGATGAGCGGAACCATTGCGACGGGGCCGTCATTAACAGAGCAATAGCCTGGATGCGAAACCCCCATATCCCCACCGTCTGCCAATGTTTTTTTTGGCGGGTCTGGACCGAGACGACCCTTTAGGGATCCAGTATTTTCCCCAAAGTCGGCGGGATACTCCATATTTGAGGGGGAGGGGGAGACGTGCGGAGAGAAGGCCGCGCTCGATGGCAAAGGGAATTCGTGGAGTATACGGAGTACGTAGTATACACAGTATATGGATACGCATATGGACCTGCGAAGCCCGAGGATTTGGCGTCGGGCGTCGCGGAAGGTTTCCCACCGCGGCGGCGTGGGAGAGGATGGGTGTACGGCGGAGTGGACGTGGACGCTACCTCGTTCTCGTGACCTTGTTGCGCCATGGTGTTGTGTACCACGTATGGAGTGGCTTTCCTCGATTAGTGCTCTTCTGCACATGAATTGATATGAGTGCGCCGATTGCGCGGGTTGCCGATGTTCTTTGACTCCTTTAAAGTACTCCACATACCCGCTTACAGACCCTCGGCGGTCCGGCGCTCGATCGCCTGACATCGGACAAGCGGGCCGGACCACTGCGTCCGGGGGTCCGATGCTGACGGCCGTGCTCCGCCAAAGTGGCCACAATAGCTGCTTTCACGGAATCATGTAGTCAAACATGCAGTGGGATCATCAAGTAGATGACATCGCGGTTATTGACAGGAAATCCTCTTTGTTCGCTATGATACAACTTTTGATTTGTGCTATTCTACACGCTCGCCATCATCGATCAACCACAAGCAAAGGATGCCTGACAGGAACACCATGCGCGACTTTCTTGAACCACTCGCTGACAGTCTCGGGCAGACCTTTACTCTCCGCCAGCTTCCTCCATGTATCAACGTCCAGGACCCGAATCTCCGACGAAGCATCGCTCCTAATAAAGTCCCCAAGTTCGTCCATTGACAGGTTTCGAGCACCGATTAGGTGTCGATAGATGACATCTCTTCCCGATTCGGCGAAAACATCACCCAGGACTGCATGCGCAATATCCACGGCCTCGACGAGGTTCGGATGACCCTGGAGACTTGGGAAGATTGGAACCGCTTGTAATATGCGAGAGAAGCGGAGGAGATTCTGGAAGAGATCGAACTGGGGATCTTCAACCCTGTGAATGTTCGACGGCCGGTGGATCCACACGGGGAATCCAATCCTCTCGCTGACCTTTTCCAAGAACCGCTCGCTCGCCCACTCGGACGCCGTGTACCCGTCCGAACCATCTCGCGGAGGCTGGAACCCGGCGGCGGAGACTTCGCCAAAAGTCGCGAGGCCCGAGTACAGCGACACGCCGGCGGTAGAAACGAAGTGAAACGGAAGGAGACGGTCTTGGTCGAGGGACATGTGCACGAGTTGCGCCGTGGATCCAAAGTTGGCGGCTTTGATGGTGCGGTACGACTTCATGTGCGAGACGTCACGCTCGTCATCGTCGCCACCCATACTCTTGGCAGCGGCATCTGTGGCGGCGCGAAGAACGCCGCGATGCTTCTCGCTGGCAGGGCCATCCAAGGTGTGGGCAGCGGCGGTATCAACATGATCATTGAAGTCATCATATCCGACTTGGTCCCACTGCGCCAACGGGGGTACTTCATGTCCATCGTGCTGCTGATATATGCCCTGGGACTGGGAACGGGACCTCTCATTGGAGGTAGTCTTGCCCAGCACGTCGGATGGCGATGGGTTTTCTACATCAATCTTCCCATTGGAGGCACCTCCCTCGGACTGCTGTACTTGCTGCTCAAGGTCAAAGATGACAAGACGACACCACTGAAGGACAAAAAGAATATTGACTACGTTGGCAACACCATCATCATTGCCTCCACGATCTCGGTACTCTACGCACTTACGGTCGCTGGGTCATCGTACCCGTGGGGAGCTTGGCAGACGCTTGTTCCTTTACTGATTGGGTTTGGAGGATTCTGTGCCTTCATCTGTTTCGAGGCATCGCCCCTGTGTCCGCATCCCGTTGTTCCTCTTCGGTTCTTTATGAGCAGGACACGCGCTGTCATATTCACCAACACTCTCTTGACTTCTATCCTCAGCTATTGGATGCTTTACTTCAGGCCTCTCTATTTCCAAGCTGTTTTGGAGTCAGACCCTACTTTTGCCGGTGTCCAGATGCTACCTAGCACTCTCGGCTCGCTTCTCGTCTCGGCCGGGTGTTCAGCCGCTTTGTCCTGGATCGGCCGCTACAAGATCTTTCACAATGCTGGATTTGGTGGCGTTCATGCCATCTTGGACAGGTATTCGTCGCCAGCCCGATGGGTCATGTTTCAGATTCTCACTGGCAGTGGCATCGGTATGGTCTTGAACACTCTTCTACCAGCACTGCAAGCCAGTCTGCCGGAGGGTGACGTTGCAGGGGCTACAGGCTCCTGGGCATTTATGAGGAGCTTTGGAAACGTTTGGGGAGTTGCGATTCCCGTGGCAGTGTTCAACGACAAGTTTGATCGGCTTGCGAGCCTGATAGTTAACGATCAAGTCCGGGGCCGGTTTCTAGGTGGACATGCCTATGAGGAAGGAACCAAGGCAGCCTTATCCCAGCTCAGTGACGTAACTAGGGATCAAGTGCTATCAGTATTCGAGCGCTCACTCCAGTTGGTATGGTACGTTGCCCTCGCGTTCTCGGGGCTGGGATTCGTTCTCTCCCTTTTTGAAAAGGAGATAGGACTACGGACCAAGTTGGAGACTAAGTACGGTCTGGAGGGAGAAAAAGAGGAAGAATCGGTGACGAGCCCATAGTGTGGCATTGCATGCAACCACTGGTAGCATTCGTTGAGTCTGTATAGATTTGGCATTTGGTTTTTAACCTGGCGATCTGCTTTAACCTGGTGATCTGCTACGAGTATCTCCAGATCTCTCGAGAGACTGCTTGGTTTGCTTTGCAGACGTGAGTCCAATTATCCCTATTGTGACGTCCTATTGCAGTGGTAGAGAAATGTGTGCTCTTGTCAAGGCGTTCGTGGCCTTCAACTTCCTTATTAGCCAAGTTCAAGGTGAGTTTTCAGTTCCAAGGATTTCAACGCCAATCCAGTAGTGAGCGTATCATTTCGGAGTAGCTGTCACTCAATTCATCCCACGGTTCACTACCGAGGTTTTTTGGATTTCTGTGATATAGCGTTAGTTTTGATGCTCTTCCTGGCAAAAGTGTGATGCACGCCAGCCGGGTTTCTCTCCTGCTTTGGCACAACTTTGATAAATCATCTTACTTTCCGACGTCATCTTACCAATTCGACGTCTCGCTTGAGGTCGTTCTCGGATGTGCATTACCACGCTCAAAGTGTCGATTTTGACACTGTCCCAATAGGGTTTCGGTGTATTACTCGGGCTTTCGCTAGGGAAGCCCATTGAACACTCGGTCCGTCGAATGAGAGGCTATTCACTGTCTATCATTGGATTTCGGCCCTATACCCGACATCTACTGAGCATACTACTGGCGTCATATAACCGTGGCAGCTTGGGACAAGCGAGATCTACGATTGGCATGATTCGTGATGTTGCAGTCCAGGATGCCCTAGCACTTCAGATGCCTTGATGGTGGCTTTGATGTGTGAAGTACCTGTACTCACCTGCGTGATTCGTGAACGACGAGCTGCACACAAGGATGAGCTACGGGAGACAAATGCGGATTTGGACTCCGACAGCGGGACGGAACTCACCGTTGCCGCAATGGTGTGTGAGATCATTGAATTGTGTGCAAGCATACTGCTGACATTCGGTCTAGGACTTGGATCTGTTTGAGTTCATCCGCCTCATTCCTTCTATCTTGAAGAGTAATCCTTCCCGGCGGAATGTCTTAGTCAAGCCATGTCAAGATAAGCAAGCTTTGGAATTGAATTTGACGTCGGACAGGCTCGCGAGTGGTTTTCGTCTGATACCAGGACAAGTCGTACGCTGAACTCCGAAGCTCTGACTCTCATGTCACTTCCTGACAGCATGGATGTCCCAGCACCTTGCATATGGTTCATGTCTGTAAACCTCTGAGTTACGCTGATTTGTTTCGAGTTATAATCCGGCGAAAGACTGTTGATGTATAAACAGACTACATCATGTTCTAGCTCACTGTTGATCAAATCATTGCCTTCTCTCGGGCAGCAGAAAGTTGGAAGCTTAGGCGTAGGGGAAGCTTGACATGATTCGTTATGTGTCTTATCGGCTTTGCGTCATGCTATCTGCATCCTCGCGTGTGAAGGCGAGTGATTGCCAACAGATTGCGCAAGCAAGAGTTGTTTCCATTCTCAAACACGACGATTTGCTCATGCATTGCTGTGTCTCCCACTTCCTGGCTTTCCACAGTCACTATCATTCACTCAACACGCTCTACCACCAGATCAGCACTTTAGTCCCTGGGCTCCGTAGGTAACAATCTTCGTCATGGCTCTACAAGGTCTTCAAGTCGTCCTAGCCTCATTGTCTGGCCTGCTTCTACTTCACAGATTTGTCTCCTTCGTTCTACGATATCGTCAGCAGCGGCGCCTCATCCGACAACATGGCTGTCTGCCTCCCCCTAAAGCAAAGCTCAAGGACCCCGTACTCGGCATCGACGTGATGCTCTCCAACATGCGAGCTGCCCGGGAGCACCGCAGCTTGCAGACTTTCGAAGAGCGTTTCTACTCCATTGGGCCGGCGTACAGCAGCAAATTGCTGTTCGGTGCTCCCATCATCATCACCATGGAACCAGAGAACATACGCGCAGTCATCAGCCAAAACTTCCAAGACTACGCCCTCGCGCCGTTCCGCCAGCCCGCACTCAAGCACTTCCTGGGCGATGGCATCTTCACCACGGACGGTGCAAAGTGGCAGTCGTCCCGCGCGCTTCTTCGGCCAAACTTTGCCCGCGACCAGATTGCCGACCTGAACGCCCTCGAGAATCACGCCCAGGACCTGTTCGCGCTGCTTCCCCGAGACGGCGTCACAACCGTCAACCTCCAAGAGCATCTCTTCCGCTTCACGCTGGACTCGGCGACGGAGTTCCTGTTCGGCCAGAGCGTTCACAGTCTGAGGCGGCAGGGCACCCGTGATACCGACAGCCTTGACGCGCAGTTCGAGACGGCATTCGCCGCTGCTCAAGCCGAGTGTATGGACTTCGTCGCCCTGGGCCCGCTGGCCAAGTACGCGCGCGTCAAGTCGCAGAAGCAGGTCGAAATTGTCCACCGCTACATTGACCAGGCCATCGCTTTTCGGCAGAAGTACGATGAAGGCGGTGGAGATCGCGTCGAAAAAGACCGGCCCAAGTACTTGTTTCTTCAGGAGATTGCCAAGCAGACCACAGACAGGACTCGTCTGCGGTACGAGCTGCTCAATGTGCTGATGGCAGGAAGAGACACGACAGCGAGCCTCTTGGGCAACCTGTTCTTCATGATCACCAAGAGTCCAGAGATTATGAGGAAACTGCAGCGGGAAGTTGATGGCCTGAATGGAGCAAGGCCATCCTACTCGACGTTGAGGGAGATGCCATATCTGAAGGCCTGTCTCCGAGAATGTGAGTTCAAGCATGATTGATTCTGCTCGTGATCTGATGCTAAACATTTCCATCAGCACTTAGACTCCATCCCGTCGTCCCCGTCAATACACGCATTGCCGTCACCGACACTGTTCTACCGCGTGGCGGCGGCCCAGACCGGGATAGCCCTGTGTTTGTAGCCAAGGGGACTGCTGTTGGCTGGTCTGTACATGCCATGCATCGCCGGAAAGATCTGTACGGCCCTGATGCAGACGAGTTCCGCCCTGAGCGCTGGGAAACGCTGGTGACAAGATCCGAGTATCTCCCATTCAACGGTGGGCCGCGAATCTGTCTTGGACAGCAGTATGCTCTCACAGAGGCCTCGTATCTTACAATCAGAATGCTTCAAGAGTACGAGATGGGAAGTATGGACCCAGGCGAGTGGGAGGAGGAGCTTGCCATCACGGCTTGCAATCGACGTGGATGCCGAGTAGCACTGAGGGCTAGAAACGCATGAATCCGTTTCCTGTAGGCTCTCAACGCTGGGGAGGTTGCGGATATGCACATGAGAGTCCGCGGGAGACAATTTGTTCATATTCCAGTTGAGAATTGACCTTGTATTGAAGTGTACAACCTTTCCATCATGCGACTTTTCATCCTCTTGCGCCTACTGTTCCTCTTTCTCGACAACTGTGCTGCACCCCCAACCAAAACGGAGAAGGGCAAACCAAATGGTACCGGATCGAAGGCGCCGAGCCACAGAAAAGGGATTGTAGCTCACAGGGAAACGATGGGCTTGCCGGGAGACGATACCAGCTATCGGCGCCGAGTATCACGCCCGCGCTGATGCTCAACATCACAAAGGTACCTGCTTTCTATGCACATGTTCCCCAATACAACGTTGTGCACGAAAAACGACGTCATCAAGGAGATCCAGGTCCAGGCCTTGAGAAATAGAAGGTCGCCGACCAGGTTGTTCAGCAGCAAGTCCACATATCATCGACGATTACCACCAAGACTTCTCGACGCAGCAGAGCCCATCCAACGTCGTCACACCCCACTTCAATCTTTGCTACGTCGACCGTCTTCAGATCTTCATGCCCAATATCACCGGCTTCAACTTCTAGCCATAGCCTGAGCCTCCCCCCCATTGTGTCGTCAAGTTCATCATCCACGCCGAGGCGCGACTGAGGCATCTCTGCCAATTCAATATCGTGGCTGCGATAGATAGTTGTTGACCCAAGATTGGGATATGCCTTGAATAATCTAGAAATGCAGCTTCTAGACTTTGATGATATATCTTTAACATACGTTGCAAGCCCATTCAATGAAGTATTTTTGATATCAACTCAGCTCTTCAGCGGAGGAAGCGGCATTCCTGATAGCACTAGAGATAATTGCCATTGTCCGCCTGTCCGCCTGTCCGGCTGCAGAGCCAGACTCGAGTATTTCAACCCGCTGACAAGGTCCATCGCTAGCGAGAGCAACGCCGTGAGGAGCAAAGGGCTCCAATCTTCCCTCGTCGTATCCCAATAAACCAAGCGCCGTAGTCATGGCATGATTTTCCGGCCTTTTCTTTTGCTCTTTTCCGTGTGACCCAAAACCAACCGCGATATTGTTGATGCATTCTGACTTGGCCGCACACTTTGACGCCGCAAACGTATCGCAGAATCCCTGAGAATCCTGTATGGTTTTCCCCAACACCTGGCCGGCTTTTCTATTCCTTTGTAACTTGTGCAACATGTACCACCCTAGCAGGTGGATTCGTAGACAACGTGGCTGGTGGAAACTTCTGTGTTTCTTACATGGAACGTATACAAGGAAAAACGACGAAAAGATCAAATCAAAAACAGTAGCTGTTGTTTTTTCGTGGGCGGGTAATCTTCAGGAAATGCCTTTTCCGTAATCGCTCGCTCGTTATGTGCATTGGTATAAGAAGGACGTAGATGAAAGACATGAATCAGAAGTCCTGAAGGCAGACAGGGTTGAAAAGGATGAACGAGACATTTTAGAAGCTGGAGCTTGAATCTGGAGCGCATGGGTTATTAGACGGGTGCCAAGGAATAAGACGCTGTCCTTGGCGTTGCTGTTGTTGTTGATGTTGTTGCTGCTGTTGCTGCTGCTGTTGTTGATGTTGCTGCTGCCGCCTCTGCTGCTGGTTCTGTAGTAGAAGCGGCGTAGCGTATTGTGCTGACGACATCAGATGGGGGTCAATAGGTATATTGCTGCTCATCGAGGAATGTTGACGACTCATCGCCGCTCCCCCGCCCGTGAAGGTGGACTCGTTTGACGAATTCAACAAGCGTCCATGGCTGGTGGCAGCCGCCATCCCGTAGTCGAGCAGTTGGTCTAGAGGCGGTGACCAGTTGGGATTGTTTGGCGGAAAGCTATTATTGAGGACCGCCGAGTCCCATAATTCATCGTTCAAGGTAGGAGAATACGTGTCCGCATTGCTGGAGTTGCGTTGCATTGAGCGCTCTTGAGTAGGAGGTGGTGTCATCTCGAATCCAAGGTGACCGTACTGTTGCTGATGGAACGATGGATGTGGCGGCATAGCACCGCGCGTCGGAGAGCGTTGCGGTGTGCTGGGGCCGATTGCTCCGAAATTCGGCGCAACGGGGCCGGGACCCAATCGGCCTGCGGCCGGTGACTCCGAAATAGATTGCAGCAGTGATTGGGCCGGCTGTAATAGTCTGCGCTGTGCTCCCAGGTCCTGCTGCCGAAGAGTATTGCCTCGGACGGTGCTCGTCGGCGAGGATGCCGAGGGTGTAGCTTGGCGATTGCGTCTCATGCGAGTATCTCTGTGTGGCATCGCGCGCTGCGCGTTTCCGCCAGGCGGGCGGTTGTTGTCGCGACTCGCCTCGGATGGGTTGTTTGGCAACGAGACAGTGGATATGGCAGCATCGAGCGCCCTGAGAATGCTGGCTCTAGCGACGTCGGTGACGTGCTCGACAGAGGCAAGTTGCTGGCGGAATGTGGACCGGAGGCGATCCGCCGTGATTTGGAGGGCCAAGTGCTCAAAGTCTTCCTCCTCTAGATAAGGCGATGACGGCGTTTCGTCGTGTGGGAAGACGATCCTCCAGATCTTGTACCAGGTTTCTGCGCCGCCGTCTCCCCGGGTCCTGATTCGCAGTGCGTTTTGTTTGTCTTCGTCGACCATGAGCGCAACCCCCACTGGCTTGTCGATCCGAGTACATGACAGGTCGGCGATATGGGCGTCGCACTCCACGCGCCCCTTGAACCTAAGCCAGCAAATCGGACAATGCGGCCCAAGGGAATGTGCTCGATATATGTGAGTCTTGACGTGGGAAGGCGTCAAATGTCCTCGAGTGAGACAAGATCGGTAGTCGTTTGGACGGAGCTTGCAGAATGGACAGGCGAATCGCTTCCTGTCTTCGTCCTCTTCATCTCTCTTGGCTCGCTTGGTTGTCGCTGTTGTCTTCCCTCCTTCGGATTCACGATCGTCAAATGGGCGTTTATTCCGCCCTGGGCCATGTTGGTCGTTGGCCTGTCCCTGTCCTGGCTCGCTGGCCTTTCCCTGTCCTGCAGCAGTATCGCTACCGGCCTCAGGGCCTGCATGGGTCCGGATTGCTCCAGTGGACGACGGGAGGAGGCTATGCTTCAGGCGCTGAAGGTGTTTGACAGCCTCCACGACGAGGGATCCAGGTGCGAAGAGGGACCACTGGCGCTGGATGTGTCCGAGATTTGCACAGTCGGCAGGGTCCCGAGGAGGATCGAATCTCAGGGATACACGTTGCGGAGCTGATTGGACTAAATCGAGGAGCAAGGACACAGCGCAGACGATGGATGTCGTGCTGCGGAATGCTTTGATGTCTGTCGCAAAGAGGGGTACATATACAGGTTCGACAAACAGCAGCAGAAGCGCCAACAAGCGACAGATTTGACAAAAGTATTCGATGGCGTCCGTGTCCAGAACAATGTGTTTGGTACTGATGCGCCGGCCGGTTTTCTTTACGAGCTGTGTCTGTTCGTTGCCTCGAATTTCGGTAGTGAGGCAAGCGGGAGCCCGTACGACGTGGGCCGTCTCTGCAATTAGGAGTTAAACATGACACCGACGATAGACTCGGGAAGGCAGCGTGCTCGTACTGTTCGTCTGAAAGTCGTTCATAGACTTTGACACATTGTTTGGACCTTGAGATCGGGTGACAGACGCCGGAGTCGTTCTACGGCTGCCAGCAGCAGGGCGGTTGCTTGCCCGTCTGTCTCTGTTTCGAACCATCCTGAGGCGACTGGTGGCGATGGCCTCTTACAGCCAGACGCAACCGCAGTAGGGAACAAAACGAGGCAGCGGATAGATTCCGAGTTTGTTTGATTCTGTGTTGGTTCGATATAGCCTCCCAACGGGTTAATGGGGATGTTGGTAGGAGGATGTCGAGGACACGGCTACGAAGTATTACTGGCATCTATCTCTCCTCACTTCCATCAACCTTGCGGCCCATGTGCGAACCAGTGTACGCCTGGTTGCCTTTTGTCCAGATGAATTCGAGGGGCTAATCACGACATGGATTCCTCACCCGCCCATGGGACTACCTTGCATTTTGCCCCGACCTGCTCACGAAAGCAATGTCATGTCCGCAAGATAACCGACAAGACTAGCAGGCAACGCTTCGTGCGTTGTTAATCAAGTCTGACGATGTTGACGCTTCTTATCCCATGTATTTGAGCTTCACGCAATCGCTTGAAGCTGGGTCTCGGAACGCGCTCGTACGCCATCAATTCCGCGCTTTTTTCCTCACCGTCACCGAATAGCCATTGTCCCATGTATTCCGAGCCGATCATTTGTCACAATTGCACTTTTCGGAGTTCGAGTCTCGTGATGGGGCCGTCATTGGCTCACTGGCTGTCAGAGACACGAGCAATTGCGCGCAGCGGCCTACGAGCACATCAACCGTTTGCTTACGCGCAGATGCTCCTAAACAGCGGGCAAGTCTGCGCTGTCCCGCACACTTGGCATCGAACGATTCACTAATCCCCATCCAGACCAGCCAGCCGAAAGGTATGAAGTTATTGCGCGCAGACCAACACACCTCCGCGCATTGAGTCTTTGCGAGCAGTTGAACCCGGGCCAAGTCGTTCGTTACTGTAGACACGACCGCGCGAACGATGGCATAGAAGAACATCACATCTGCGCAGAGAGCAGCAGTAAACCATCAAACTTGTGGATTCAGAATAGCGCGAGAAGAAGACGTATAAATATGTAAAGCTTGAAGACTGAAAGAAGTAAATTCGACGAGGGAAAACTTCAATCATCGTGACAAGCCCACAATCACCGACAAAGCGCTAGGTAGCCTTAGTCCAACATGCCATGGAAATCGTCAGCGTCAGCCCGCACAGGGGGAACACGGTGAGAATCGACCCCTGCAGCCTGACACGGTTCCAGCCTAACATTCACCTGCAGAGGCGGAGGCGAAGCCCATGGTTGCCGAACCACAAGATACGAAACGTGGATGAGCGAACCAGATCCGCAAGAGAACCTGTTGAGAAAGACCGATAAAACCCAAAGCACGAAATCAAAAAGCGACAAGAGAAGTCAAGCTCGTGATGCCATCAGCAATTTCGATAAGACATACGAGCGGACGGCTGGATGAACAAAGATTCGAGGCATCGTTGGACAAGTGAAGGTAAGCCTTGTGATCGTTGGTGGAGGGGTGACATCACATATGCTGAAAGAAACGCAAGACAGCCCTGGTGGTTGCATGAGATGCGCGAACCACCTACTTGATACCCTCCCTACTGAATCCCATGTCAGACAGGCGGTATCAGGCAAGCCCGACGTGCCGGCCGACATGCCTGAAGAGAAGGAACTTGTGAGGGGCTTACAGGACAACCATGTGTCATCCCGCATGGCGCCTAGTAATTAATGTCTAGTGATGAGGGTGTACGATCACACAGCAAAGGAACCTCCTCCTCAAGGAATGAACAGACAAGCGGCAACCTGGAAACAGCAGGGCACAACCCCTGTAATTACTAGTTTTCAGCCGGTGTCCAGGACAAAGTTCCGGCTGTGGATTCCGCTGGTCTTGGTTGGCTTTAGTATCCATGTACCTACTGTATGTTGAGGATGTTTGTCAATTACAGCATAATTTGTGATGAGCTCTGATTCCCGGAATAGCAAAAGTCGTTCACATCATTCTTTTTGATACAGTCCGCTTACGCCTTTGAACGTCGGAAGCATTCGCAGCTTGACAGCAGCTCTTTTTTGTCTATTCTCACTATCATTCTCATCGAGCATTCATCGACACAAACGCTCCTATCCGCTCCAAACATGACTTCGAACATCCAGCCCCGCACTGTTTCGGGCCCCGAACGCGCGACTGCCGATTTGAAGAAAACTGCAATGTCGCCGTCTTTTTGGGGAGATTCAGCCGTGTCTGGTGACCGTGTCCGCGAGATACACCCTTCTCGTCAGTCATGTCGATACAAATCACCAACAAGCTTGCTAACGTGGACGTCAGTCTCGCAGGAGAAGCTGCCCAGCGAAGCACAGGCCTGGCACACGGAGGGCTCAACGTCGCCAGACGCAATAGTTGCTCTCACTCAAGGAGTCTCCCACCCAAGGGACTGTCTGCCAGAGTATCAAAACCTACAATGCCAGACTTCAACGAGTATGTCCTTGATTTGAAACGCTCAATCGCTACCGAAGCCTAAGCTGAAAGTAGCGTGTTTAGAAGTGGAGCCTCTTGCCGTGACCGAAGCCCCAGAGAACATCAAATATGAAGCGCCGTATCGAGGGGAACAATGTCCAGAAAGGAGTTCGAGTCTCATCTACACAGAAGAAGACGGATACGTCTGTATCGCAATGATCGGAGAATCATCCAAGATACCACACTCCACAAAACCAGCAGCAACAACAGCCGGTGTGCAGCCACGCGCCCGCCCTGCCACAAAGAGGAAGAGGAAACAACAGCAAGATGACAACGACCACTCGGATGATCATACCATGAAGGATGGTGGTGCATACTATGACGACAGCGGGGCAGACAGCGACAAGAAGTTCGCCTGCCCCTTCTTCAAGTATGATCGCGTGAAGCACTTCAACTGCCTCCACTTCCGCCTCTTGCGGGTGAAGGACGTGAAGCAGCACATCCTCCGAAAACATCACTTCTTCTGCGGAAACTGCAAAGAGGTATTTCCCGACAGCAAAAAGTGCGAGGAGCACATCGCCATGGGCCCGGTCTGCCAGACAAAGAGGCGGCCGAGGCGCGAGGCGGCGGCGGCGGCGGCCCGGGATGCCCTCTCGGAGCGGCAGCGCCGGAGCCTTTCCGAGAAGCCGAAGCCGAGCCTGACGGAAACCGAGCGGTGGTTCGCGCTCTGGGACGTCTTGTTCCCGCGACGCAGCTTCCCCGGTCTGCGTCAGCCCCCGTCGCCGTTCCTGGAGAGCGAGGTCCACGAGGCCATCACCATGGTCCAGCAGCTGGTAAGCCTCCATGGCTCAGGGGGGAGACCTCAACCCAGCTGGATCCCCGACCTTGATGCCGGGGACGAGGACGTTCCGATGATGGATGCCGATGATGCAAGTCACTGCAGCGCAAGTCCGTCCAGACAGCTCAGTGAGTCTGAGAGAGGTGCGGTGAGTTCTTTGATCCAGCAAGTCGCTACGATGGCTCCTCCGCGGTCTTCAAGCCCAGAGTGTTCTTCTCCCACCGTCACATCTGGGAGCTCGGTTCGACAGGACATGGTTCATCCCTCGTTCTGGCGTGAGACCGATACGCCGTCGTCAGTTTACGGTGCACATGAGCTCGACACGTCGTTTGGGCAGTTCAACGACTTCTTGTTGACAGATCCCACGATGCCATGGACTCAGGACCTCAAAATTGACAATGACGAGCAGCCAAGAATCTTTGAAGATCGGGTTGAGAACTGCTCAGATTCGCTCACTCCGAATTATCCGACAGAACTCATCACCGATGATGATCTGTCATTCGGGACTTTGAGCCGCCGAGAAGGAGATCAGTGAGAAGCGCTTGGGCATGTATCTAGTGGACTACTTGGCTATTCTAGAGCTATTCAGTCGAGCTTGAATCGGGTTTCAAGATAATTTCTGTGAATCCGGATAATCACTTATTCCATATTTTCATGTGAATGAATGGATATGGGGCCTTAACGATAGTACACTGTTGGTCCCAAGGCACTACCAGTAATCCAATCTAGGAGTCCATCCATGGGTTACGAGACCATCCCAGCAAGTACGAGATGATGTTCCCTCGCGTCTCGATCACACCTCCCGATTTGACATGAAAAAGCAGTGATAAGCCTGTGTTTCTAAAGAAGAGGGCGAAGATGGACAGAGGGAATGCAGGTAAAGATGGCGGACACGACAGAGGAAAACAAATACGACAGACCCCTTCAAAACCGAAAAAGATTGAATTCGTCTTCGAACTCAAACGTGCGAGGAGAACGTATGTTTCGATCCAAGCTCGGATCCTCCCATCGTGTTCCGAATGGCATCGGCAAGCGCCCGTGACAGCAGACTCTCCACCTCGGCACTCTCCCCGCCAACAAGGGCCCCAATCGTACCGGCTTCCAGCTTCTTAAGCAGCAACGCTCGACCGCGCGTCCGCCAAAACGCTCGGAGGTTCGCGACCTTGAGCTCTCTGCCCCGATCGAGATACGGCGACTCGTCCGGACAGGTTTCGGGAAAGACGATGGCCCACAGCTCGAGCCACCGCGCCCTGCCGTCCGCGGAGCCCCTGATGTCGTCGGCCTGGATTCTCTGCTCTCCCGTGACGCCGATGCGCTCGACGGGGTCTTGCAGGCCGCACGTCCGGCCGACAATGTGCTCGTCTCTTTGGGCGGCGAGGTTGAAGTTCTCGTTGCAGCGGGGGCAGTAGTACGGCAGGCGGTGGTTGTCCCAAATGTGATCTTTGACGTGGGCGAATGTCCGCAGGCTGTGGTCTGCGAGGCAGCTGCTGTACCTCTGGGGATCGTAGCGGAAGAAAGGACAGGCGTATTCTAGGGCGAAGCCCTTTCCGTTGTGGCGTTTGCGTGGGTTGTTTTGACGTTGGGGCAGCCTCGTGATAGTGTTAGGTCGCCGGGAGTGGTGCCTTGCCAGACGGTGCTGTGCGCTCGTCCACTTCTGAAAGTCGTCCAGGAGGCTCTTTGAGAGTTCTGATGGCGTCGCAGGCGTAGCGGAACGTGTTGTCGACATTGATGGAAACTCCATATCGCCCTCATCGTTTGTGACGCTAGAGTCCAGAGGCCCGTTCAGCATCGCGGCGGAATATCGATGATGTCCAAGACACTGAAAGGTGTCGTTGAGTTCACTCCCCAGAGAGGACGGTGCTGTGGAGCTCCTGGATGTGAACGACATTGCTGAGTCGGGCCGGTCTTCATGTGGCAAGTATCCTGAGGACATGATCGAGTCACCGAGATGGGCTCCCTCGTGATCTTGGGGAATATTCTTGGATAGATGTACCCAGTCGGTATCCTTGGCTGGGGTGGAGTCCATACCGCATATCGCAAATTCACGAGAAACGTATGATGCCGTCGCTCCGAAGGGACGAAGTGGCATATCCTGTGCCTGTGAGTCGCTTACAGGAGAAGATCTCGACGTCTTGCAATCCGATATGAATTCTGAGTTGCTGTCGTTGTCGCTCAGCCTTTGATCATACGAGAACATTATTCTTAATGTCTCTGTCTTCTGATCAGCCGAAAGCGCTTGCAGCGTTATTGGCTTGGAACGCTTGAAAGTGCCGTCGGTCGATTTCGTGAGCAGCAGTCCGACCCTATTTTCTCTTGGACGGTCTTTGGGATGGCTTCCCAGATCCAGGAGCAGGTTCGTTTCCTGGGACGCGAATTGGCCATGGATGCGCAGCCCGTTGCTGGTAGGGATGACGAATCCATCAAAGGAAAAGGGATCCCGGGCAATTGCCATTTGTCCCAGAAGAGAGTATTCCTGGAAGCTGTGAGCGAAGGCGCCACGAGTCTCACTATCATCAAGGCTGTTCCATGCCAGGACGGACATGTCGTTGCTGTTCCTCAAGATGGCCTCCTGGAGACGTCTGAGGGCTCGCCTCTCGCCTTCCCCGTACAGGACGGGCATGCAAACTCCAAAGATGCCCAAAACTGCGTAAACGGTATCCTCTGGTCGATACGGTTTCCTGCAGGCGGCCCAGGACATTCTTTTGGCGATGGAAATCTCCTCGAGGGTGGCTTGGCTAGCCAAGACCTCTTCATCGATGGCTGTGATACTTGCAAGAAGCCTTGGAAAGGACTCGGCGGACCTTTGTCCTCTGCGGTGGAAATGAGAGTCGTAGAAAAGAACCTTGGGTGGTAAGACCAGCTCAGGTAGTGTCCAAGACTCGGTCCAAAAGCGGCATTGCTTCAGTGAGTCCTCCGAGGGCGGTGATGGGCCGCAGGCAAGGTCATCCAGATAGGCAAAACAGAGGGCCGAACCTTGCAGGTATGAAGGTAAGGAATTGATCGTCTCAGACACGTCAAGCGCGGATTCCTTGTCAACACAAAGAACATCAATCCAAATCCACTGGTATCCATGGTCTCTGGCCAGCAGACATGCTCGGTCTACCAAGGCCTCCGTAGGTGTGTGTTCCAACCCATGCAGTGAGTTATCTCGCGGCGCTGATAGAGTATATGAAAAGTAGACATAACGAACGTCAGTAGGGTCTGGAAAGTATGACACTTCAAACGTGCTGGTATTGGCGAGTTTCATTGTGTAAGTTGGACAGCGCCAGCTGCGGGCCGCCGAGAGGTGAAGTTGAAGAGGGGAACGGGATGGTCTGCCGATTTAAGGCTTTTACTGGACACATTTGTGGCCGCAGCCTTACACTCGCCGCAGATAATCAGCCCGTGCCGCACGATTTCGACACCTGGCTGATATAACAGGCCACATGCACCAATCTGTGTCACGTTTCTCACCATGCACTTTCGCTGACAGCATCTTTCGGACTCGCATAATGGCCAGGCATGCCATCGACGATGTTGCCCTCTTCCCTGAACTTGTGCATCTTGAGTTGTGTCATGCGATCCCTGTTCGGCGAGTGGTCATCCGTATGACGCATCGTGGCGTACATACCGATGCATTTTCTAAAAATGCAAGCGATGCCTCGACGCGCGTTACCATGAGGCTCCCTGGTGAACGCGATCAGATGTGGATGGCAACGTCGATGATGCGGCTATCAGTTATCATTGTTTCCGTAAGTGTATGCGTCATGTGTATACCGAAATAGCTGCCTTGGAATGTGGAAACACAGCACGTCCTTTGCACTGATGTCTATTGTGAACAGCTACAGCAGTCCAGCTATCTCAATTAATTCCAACGGAGGAACAGCTACTTGGTTCCCAAGCTTCTTGATGCAGTGCATGCCAAGATCGTCTTTCCTGTCAAGGGTTTGCGTGCAAGGTCTATGGGGTATAATGTCTTCTGCCCAACTCTCAGGACAGGTTCTGGGTCCGTATCCAATCGAGTATGAGATGTCGTCTCTGCCTGAAGCCTTCCCGTGTGCCTCGTCTTGCTGAGGTTATGTCTTCGTTCTTTAAGATGCCAGCATGTTGGGCTGTTCCTCCACCTGCCAACCTCATTTCATCTGAATAGATTGTATGAGCCACCCAAGACAGATGTTGTTGTCCATGTCATTCGATGAGTTTCTCATACACCTACTCCATGATGAGCCCAAAGTCTGACCGGGCCCGATGTCGAGGCACAGCCCTCTGCTATCGTCCTTCTGTGTGACTCTTGACAAGTGTCTTCAAAGCGGCATAAGTGTCCTTCGGGTAGCAAGGAGGGTAGATGCCGCCCTCCTTAGCCATGTCGCGACAATCGATCCACACTGCCAGCGAGACACGGCAGCATCTGGACAAGCACGTAGTCTGCAAAAACAGTAGACACTGAATTTAAACATGAGCTCCAGATTTGGAGAGCGCAATGAACCATCCGTGACTCACGTAAGTTTCCGCAAAAGACTGCCAAACTTCGAAGGCCCCTACAGGTATAGCTCGCCCTAAGATTCGGGTGCAGGAGGAGTTGGTGTCTGAACGTGTGCGTTTGACAGGACTGCAAAGCTGGCAGACGGATAGAACGACTGAGGTAGGAATTGATGTTTCAAAGCGTCTAGCGGTGAGCGAATGTTCCCTCCCACTGCCTCAAACTTGGGTCAAGTACTTTTGGTACGGTGGCGTCCGGATGATCTTCTTTGACCTCGAGCATTCGTGACTCAAACCCGTAACTTACCTATTCACTTACATGGGAGATTTCAAGACACCATGTACTGACATCGTACAGCACTCAAAGGTAGATGCCAGGCATCAATAGTGATGTAATTTGCTACTTGATCACATGTGCAGGCAGGCTTCACGTGGAAACCGATGAGTCCCCGGCAGCAGGCAAACTTCAAGCCCAGCCAACGAGTGTGTACAGCCAATTGCGTCAAGAAAACTGATGGAAAGCCTAGAGGTATCTCATCAACTAAGCCCATGTCGTCGTTGGGCGGATGATCCTCAGGACAGGATTCAGGTAGCGGGCGTTGCCATCCACCGGAGCGTGTGAGTCATTCTCGCTCTTACTCGATCAACATCCACAAGATCGTCTCAATACTCCATTGAAACTAGGTCTATAGAATTAGGCGGCCAAACACGTCATGATCTACCCGGCCGTGTCTAGACTCAGGGCATGATTGCAGTATAATCTGCTTGATCGCCGAAGTTGTCACATACGACCATACCCAACGGAAAACTCGGGATCCCGTCCGCTCTCCCATAGATAAGCCGTTGAGGGCCGGATTAGTAGTTGGGTCGGTGACGACCAGCGAATACCTGGTGTTGTATGTTTTTGTCCTGGTGTTGTATGTCTTTTTTGTCGTGACTGGGCGTCTTTTTCGTCCCCTGGCTGGGTCCGACTTCATGCCGCCCAACATAGGGCTTTGGGCTCAAGGCGCACGCAGCCAAGTGCTGAATTGACACCTAACTTCGTGAAGTGGCGTCGCTTGTTGAGAACGTAGTTGAAGTTGATAGGAACCACGACAACAGTGGGCCATGTGATGGTGGTCATAGTCGCGGCAAAAGACGTGACGCGATTGTACAAGCCGTCGATGAGTCAACCCCTCCAACGAAGTGGCAATCACAAGGCAGGAAATCCGGACATGTGACAGACACAATGCAAAAAGACTCGGCCAGGGTATCTCGGGGACAGACCTCGGAGAAGTCTAAAAAGAGGGTGACTCCGCGGCGAAAAGGAGGGAAAAAACAAACAGATGACTCTTCTTGAACAATTGACCAAACAACATTGTCGCTCGGCCTGTAAAGACAGAATATGGGTATAACGACTATGCGCGGAGACTAAGATAACGCCGGTGCCCCCTTTCATATCCCACTCACCGCGATCCAAGTCAGACGACAGAGCTTGAAGCCCGCCGTCGGGACCAAAGTAATCTTCCTCGCAACCGGTAGACTATTGCTCGAAGTCGTGATGGCCAGGTGGGTCGATTCCGGGAAGTGGTGTGCTGGTAACGTTGCCGCTTGGAACATGGGACGACGCAACGCCGTTCCGCACAGAGTCAATGAGATACTGCGCAACCCGTGGCACGTGGTCCCGGGAGATAATGTACCCTTCCGAGATGAGACGGTCGGCATAAGACATTCCACCGGGGAGTACCGGTCGTTCCAGGGCGCTCGTCACTTCTACCAGAGGGTTCCGAGAGAAGGGATCCGCGGCAGCTGGGGTATTTGGAAGGATCATGTTCCATGTGGCCCGCCATTGACCAACGTGGGACAATGTTCGACTTCTCCTGGTACGACGGAAGATCCTCAGAAGCATTGCGATGTCAATGTGCCGACCAGGATGAACTACCGGACGGGAAACTACGATGCTGCAGGCTACCACGTGGCTGTCAAAGTTTGTTTGTGTACCGCAGAAATGGCCGCAGTGAGGGCAGATGAAGGGCGATGCGTAGTGCTTGTCCCGCAGATGTTGGACTACGCCATGCCATGTGGGAGAGGACAAATAGGCGCACGACACATAGCGAAGGGGGTCGGACTTGAAGTATGGGCATGCTAGGTGCTGATCACGGTCCCTACCGCCCGTCGGTCTGTGATTGACTGGGGGCTCATCTCCATCACCCCTATCCTTGTCATGGTTGTTGTCGAAAGAGGGTCTCAATAGCGTTCGGGGAATTCCCCAGGACCATCCCTGACGGCTGTTGGGAGCATCAGACCTCTTCAAGTGACGATGGCTACCGGTCCGATCGTGTCCTCTGCCGGCGGGTGTCTCTTGGCGTTGGCAGCCGCCACCAAAGTCTGCGTAGGCCTGCGATCGCTTCCAAGGAGTCTGCCAAATTTGTTTCACCAACTTGTTTCTTCTGCGGGGAAGGGCAAATTCGGTAAGCCTGTCTCGGGCTGGCGGAGAGGGGTTTCCATCGTCGAGAGGATGGGTATCGGTCGGACTGGTGATCTGGTCGGCTGTAGCAGATGGCTTCGAGTCAGTGGGGGCCATCGCATCAGGGATTCTAGGCTACTAAATACCTTGTTGCGATTCGTAAGTCTGCTGAAGTAGCTCCAGTTCGAGTATGCGTTGGACAATGGCCTGATAGGACTTCCCGCCAGGCACAAAGTCAGGAGCTTTGGGCGCTACCACGTGCTTTGGCTGCGCAGAAGCTGGGCCTTCGCATCTAGGAGTATCGGCGTGTGGGCTGGGCAAGAGCTCGCCTTCAAGCTGTGTCCTGTTGTAGGTGGAAGTGGTGCTGGACGTTGGACGAATCTCCGTGTGGGATGACGAACATGGTTGAACAGCCGGAAGCGTACTGTTGGTAGTAGAGTGGCTGGTTGGTCTGGCACCGCCGTCGAGGGCAGCGGTGCTTCTACTGGCCTGTGGCTTTCTCTTGGCTTGTGGCCCAACGCGGGTGTTTGTAGGCGACAGAATCACCAATGATTCTTCTTCCTTGTCGTTGGCATGGTGGTGGTAGTATTTATTCGCGATTTCTTTTGTCTCAGTCTCCGCAGACGCTGTGTGGAACTCTGTCTCATACAACGCGACAACTGTCGCCATGGACGCAACCATGTCGGAGTGCTGTCCAAATGACATGTCGAAGGATGAGAACATAGCTATGGAGGACGTGATAGGGAAAAAGAAAAGCGTGGGGTGATGATTTTAAAAACCTCCTCTTGTGCTGGTTCAACAAGGCTCTGTTCGAATTGAACGCTTGTGCGCCGCAACGGAGGAATTGAATGTATGTCTTCGGCTTTGCTACATTACCTCACTTACAGGATACGTCTTGCCAGAGTGACGGCCGTCAGCTACTTGAGATGGGCTTTCATTCGCTACTGGGCTGATCTCCGGGACCTGTAGTCATCCAACAAGGATGAAGCTTCTTGCAGCTATCCCTACAAGTAGACGGAGAGGTCGCAACGAGCTAGCCTCTACATGCCCAGTATCAGCCCCCGTTCGGGTACAGGGGCTGATACCCGGGTGTGAGTTGGACACACCACTAAGTAGATTGGGCGGCACAAATGTGCATGCCAGGTTCCAGAGGATACCGATGTTGGATGATGGCCGGAAGATTTGCTTCGTGAATAGTGGACGACGGGGCCGAGACCAGGTGTAGCTCGGAAATGCAATTTCTGTGCGAGATTCTGACCTCAAGAAGCAATAGAGAGTCGTTTTCTATGCCAGGAAGATTATTCACCTCACCACTGCAGCTAAATCCACAGAGATATTTGCATATGAGCAATATTCTCTCGGATGATGAGGTTTGATAGGATCAGGACATTCAAACAGCTACATCTCCCGGGACGCCTTGTTCAAATGCCACTCGTTGTGATTCCAACTTCATCAGCGTTTGTTTCTCATGACCCGTATCCAGATGATTGGAGCATCGACACGTGAGGTCATCTTGCACGCAAATGCTCATTACATGGCATGACCCAGCGTGCAGGTATCGCGGGGTTTAGGGCTGGTATGGCGAGCATCCGAGTGTGGCTGAAGCGAGGGGAAAAGCACAGCCGGGAAAATGAAAGACGACGGAAAGATTATTGGTAGGAATCCAGTCTGCCTTCTGCAGCACTAATACTTCGCCACATCAGCGAAACTTGGTGAGAATAGCCAAGTCGGCGGGAGCGCAAATGAGAATGCGTGGCTGAGGGACCAAACCAGGCAGTACGCGCGTGTTACCATGTTGCAACGCCTCCGTATCGGCTTTAACAAGCTCCCGTCGATGTATAAGCATCTGGAAGTTACTCGATACTGGCCAGAGGTCAGAGGTCACTGCAAAGAACTGTTCGCTCTACGTCATCCGCTTGACCTCCGCGGTCTCTTCAACGTGACTGGGTTTGTAGAGGCGGATTCCAGACAGGCTAGGCCTTTACTGACGCATAGAACATTGCACTATGCTTACTTCCCAAGTACCTGAGCATTCGGGGGTGAAGGAGAAGGCGGACGTGATTCGATTGGACGTCAACGAACCTCAACATTCTTGGCTGCCTGGGCTAGAATACGTCCCTATGATTCATTTGCGCAAAAGACTCATCGCGTGGAAGGCGGTGCAGGCAAAGCCCCCCGTGGCGATTCTGCTCTCTAATAGAACACCCCATTCGTCCTCGGCATGCCCGGCTTGATACCAATGGTGCCTAAACTGAGGTGCAAGATGACATGGCATTTCCACCTCACACATGCACTATCTAGCCTGATCCCACCAAGAATCCAAGGGAAATGCATGTTTTTTCCCAAGTCAGCCTCGTTCAACCACGATCCTCTTCGACAGGACACGCAGCGACGATGGGGATGAGGCACGATGTCGAGTCCAGGAAGCCATTCATCCACCGAATCCGCAGCGTTTCGAGACCTCATGAGAATTCGAGCGAGCGAGCGAGTTTCAATGTCGATGCCAGGACATTGGACGGAACCTATAAAGGAAATTGGATGCCAAGGCAACGCGGTCCCTTTCAACAACGAACTTGGCTATTATTGTCGTCGGCGAGAGGAGGCTGTCCCTTGTCGGGGTGTAGAGATAGTCAAGGGTTTGAGATGACTGATACGTCGTGTCTTCAACCCATGATCGAAACGACGACGGAGTCCGAGAGCCGTACCGACGGGTTTCACGAAGCAACACTGAGCGCAAGGCAACATGTCTCGCAACAACCACTACTGAGTACTGCTACGGTGCAGCGAGTTCAACAAGCAGGTTGTGCCACATATGCGAAAAAGCTAACGGAGAAACGGCGGGCTTATACCGAACTGTCAGACGTCTGTCTCCAGACCTTCATTACCAAAGCCCGCAATCCAGTCCCACCTACGCCGAGCTACTCCTCAGACGCAATAGCACTCTCCCTGGACCAAGAAATCGCAGGGAAAGCTGGAGTAACAGGTAAGCAAAAGTCTCATTAGCCCGAAGACGCATTAAGGTCGGAGAACAATCTTCAAGCTAGGAAAAACACATGATGACGAAGAAGGAATGTTAGAACAGCTACTTGGTATCAGCATCCCGATTTATGATGGCACTTTCGAGGAAAAGCCGCAACTGAATCAGAGGAGAAAGCGACTAACCCATCTGAAGTTGACAACTGTTGCGAGTATGAAATCGGCTGTTTATCGGAGTTGCGAATAATGAAATCAGAAGGCGGTGATGAGAATGGCGCATCAGGAAATACAGGACTTCACAACTATCGTCAGTTTACACTAATCGCAACGTAAGCCAATAGCTAACATTTCTTAGAGCGGTTGCCCGCCGCAGGTAATAGGTTTCGTTTGGAGCCTACCAAGGTAAAAGTTCCTGGAGATTTGGTTGACTCACCGCAAGATCCGACTGGTATTCCCACCCAAGAATCCCCGCGTTGAACCCACACTGACACATCAAGGTCGGCATAGTTTTATTCAATCAGAGGGAAGCGAATCAATCAGCATAGGTCTATTTTTCACTCGCATCAACTTCAGCGACCCAACAAACGTCACGCGATGTAATGATGGCTCGAGGAAGCGCTCAAACACGGCGGCACAGCAAAGCAAAACCTCTAACGACTCCCAATTTCCGAGCTCCAAGAAACAGAAGCAAAAGTCCTCTGAGGGATCACAAGAAGAAACCCCCGAAGAAAAGACGGACATCCAACATCAAGAGACTGGTACCAACCGCTCTGGACCAATTTTCCTCGCTTGCCCATATTACAAAATGAACCCTATCAAGCATTTGAACTGCTTCAAGAGATTCAAGCTGAAGCGCGTCAAAGACGTGAAGCAACACTTGAATCGGAAGCATGCGGCCCCCGAGAACTACTGTCCGAGGTGCTGGACGATCTTCGAAGGCCGAGCCCAATGGGACGCTCATACTCGAAGCACTACATGCTCCGGCTCGGCCCAGCGCTCAGAGCAGTTGGACGTCATGACGCCCAGTCAACAGAGACACGTGGCGAAACGGACAGACAGCACTTTGACGGAACCGGACCAGTGGTTCAGCATCTGGAAGATAATGTTCCCAGAAAAGGAAGCGCCACAGTCTCCCTACCTAGGAACTGAAATGCAGGAGATCATATGGACGGTGCAGCATTGCTGGACGGCAAACAGCCACCAGATCGTGAAGGATCTCGTCGCCGCTCGCTGCAGGGTTCCGCCTAGCGGGGAATTTTCCGTTGCTGTCTCGGGGAATCAAGTTATAGGAGATGGCGGGATTTACCAATACACCAAAGAAGTGCTGACGGACGCGTTGATTATGCTACTCCGCCAAGTCGAGGGAAAGATGGACGGAATGGACCGGCCGCAGTCACCATGGCTTCCGGCCCAAGAACCGAGCGAAGCAGTGACAAACTTTGATGTCGGGTCGGAGGTCAGCAGAGACGACGAATCGTCTTCGCTCGCAGGGCCAAGTTTGTTCAGCAGCCAAACTCATGGAACTACCGGTGTCGCAGAACTTCCGTTCTCGTCTGATACAGACAGCAACTACCTTTTGTCTGCGGACACCTACGGCCTGGAGCCTTTTCCAGCTATACCGGACGACATTTTCCGGACACCTCGAGCGCTCACATCTCTCGAGAGCTTTTCCATGGACCCAGCAGAGTTTGAACAGCTTCCCAATCTCTTTGACGAGCCACTTTTCAATCAAGACACTCACTCTGTTGACAACGAACATGAAGATTGGTAATCGCAGATCACCATGTCTCTTCATGTGACGTCACCTTTGAGGCATACGAGAACGAACACACTCAGCTTGGTTGTCACGCAACAACAATAAATTCCTTTCCTTGTGTCAAGTTTCTCTTGAACATGAGGTGTTTCGACTTTTAATTGCACATAAACAGCCGACGCAGAGTTCTGCAGGCGGATAACCGGTTTCCGTCCGGAGATCTGGTTCGGGGTGCCTGGCGTACGTTCACAGACAAATCTTTAAGGGTTCCTCAAGAAATCTTCACCTCCCGGAAAGCAATTTCTATTATTCAAACATTGCATCCCGTACAAAGACTCGTTGGAATTGATCCATTTGATATCACTCTTACCAGCTTCAATTAAGGTTGGTGTTAATAATTAGGAATAGATACATTATATAGGCACTCAATATCAAAGTAGAACTGTTCAATAACGCAGGTGTCAACCACAAGAATAAATACTTCAATTTACTCATATTTAAGTAGATTAATGATTGATCTATGAATACCCGAGAAACACGAACGCATACATATACGGTGCGTCCAAAAGCATACATGGAGATGCCCGGGTCATATGCTTCTCCGGGAAAACAAAAGACTCATGGTGAGATACAAGACAAGCTGAAGCATCGGCATCGATTCAGAGACGCCCAATGCCACTGACGCGGTCATCCAGACCACTATTTCCCTGTCTTTTTGCGTCAGATCGCCAATGTGTCAGAAAGATGGCCGATCCCGGCTCAAGTACAGGGAGTAAGTGAAATTTTCTCAGCCAGCATGTCAACAGCCCCCCGGAATACAGCGGTGTACAAGCTGGCCAGATCTCTTTCTTCACATCTTCGGTCCCAGGAGGTCAGATTCCGACCGCTCAAATAGTTGTAGATAATGGCCTCGCCCTTTCGTCGCCAGAAATGTCGAAAGGCAACAACCTCCTGGCCCACAGCATCTTTGAGCAGCGACGACTTCGGCGGTGGCCTGTTCGCGAAAAGCAACTTCCAAATCTGAAGCCATTGATCCCCTGGCTTGAGATTCTTCCGACGCCTGAGAAGAAGTCGTCTCTGATCTTCTGAAACTCCCTCAAAGGGGAAGTCGTCCGACAACATACAGTTCCTACTGACAATGTGTCGGTCACGGCCACTGGCGGTGCGAAAGTCCTTCTTGCAGACGGGACAGTAGAACGGAAGCCGATGCTGCTGCCAGACATGGTCTCTCACATCCCGGATCGTACCGAGCCGCGAAAGCTTCAGGCAGGCTGCGTACTTTGCCGGGTTTGACTTGTAGTAGGGACATGCGTATTCTTTGCGCATTCGCTTCCTGGCCGATGGCCCTCGTGACGCGCTCAGGTCGTCATCTCTCGAATGGTCCTCTGTAAAACTCGTTCTGCGAAGAGACTGTACCCTCCACGAGCTGAATCGACGCAGAGCTTTCTCGATAATGGGATCCCTGAGCATTAACAAGGGATGTTCGGAGTCTAAGGACGAATCAAGACTGGTCCACTCGTCATAATGTCGCCATTTATCGACCCTACCACTTGAAGACTGCGGAGAGGCAACACTGCATCGATCGTCTGATGCGTTGAGCCCAAGGTCCGCGCCATTCACGTCGACTCTGGAGCTAGTTCCTGCATCTCTCTGCGACTGCTGAGACCCTACAGCGGTATTCATCCATGAAAGTATACGCTTGGATGATTCTTTCGAAGGGCTCCATTCGATGTGCCCCATGGACGACAGGGAGGCTTTAACGTTTGACGCGGGAAATGGAGTTTCCGAATCTTGCAATGAAGAGTGAACTCCGTGGCATTCCGTCAGCAAGGAGTGTTTCTCTCTTCCTGAATCGATGGCGTCATTGACGTACACCCACGATCCTGAAGAGCTTCGTATGTCCATTGTTACTGTGGATGAGTCATCTGTCGATGATTCGGAAGGATTGACGTGAACCCAACACTGCTCAGATTTGTAAGCATCCCCAGTTGTGTCCGCGTTGAACTGTGAAGCAATACCCCCAGAAGCAGGGTCCGAAGTATCGAAACTCAAGGGACTCTTGATACAGCCGTCGGAACACCACGTAGACGTTGGATTCCGTGGCTTGCTGAACTCTTCAAGAGCGCGCTTCAACGCTTCGATATGGTCTTGACTCAATTCTTTGACTGACCAGCCAGAAAGACACGGGGGGTTTCGTAACGTCGCCCGACCCTGGCGGTTTTGCAATTGGTCATGCCACCGAGCCGTCGAGGTTGGCATCTGTGGATTTTCAGTTGCAGTCGTTGCGGACTTGTATTGCGAATGAAACAGCTCTATGCGGCCCGTCGTTATCAGACGTTGAGATGATCTAACGTCTGGGACTGGCGGGTTTTGGCTGGGAAGCTGCGTGTTCGTGGTTCCAAAGCTGCGAGCTTGGAATGAAAGAAGGCTGCTTCCAGCGGAAACCTCGGGAAAATACACGAGAAATACTCGTGCAAGCTGAAGGCACCTCTGCAGGTCCCTCATCACCTGCGAACTCTCTTCGTTTGACGTCGTGTCGGTGCAGACTGTATCACACCAGAGATACTGCAGCCCGAGTGCCAGGGCGAGATTGCACGCCGCAATGAATCGTGAGAACCCAGGCTTTCGCTGCCCCGTTTCTTGTTGCACATCGCTGAACACGACTTCTTCGCTCCACTCCGCATGCCATGCGTAAGATATAGCCGCATATGACGGGACGTCTGCTTCGTTGAAGGTTTCGAATCGCTCAAGGGGCACGTTGAGCAGTCTGATTCCCGCAGCGTAGTGAACTGGGGCATCTCCTGATCCAGAGGCATCTCTTAGGGTATCTTGCTTCATTGCAAATCGTTCGGGCGTATCTTGGACAAGGTAAATAGTCAGTAATTTAGGCTAATATGATATAAGGTCAGTGATGCTGAGGGTAAAGTCTCCAGAGCCGGGGCACGGCGATGGCACTCACATTTAAGGAAAACCCACCGGACACAACGGTGGCCAGCCTCGCATACCTAGCCTGTGGCATCTATGCTGGGCCACAAATACAAAGCGCCTTCAAAGAGTAAGTTGAGAGAGAGATATGCCCTACGATATGCGCGTTGTAACAAGGGAGGGACAACTGCAAGAGAGGGCTAGACTTCGGTGAGATGAGCCTCCTTTTAGCTCTTGATTGAAAACAACCATGGGATGGTTCGGCAAAACAAGATCAAACCCTCATGAGGGTCTCGTCAGCAGAGCTAGGCTGCAGACGCTAGGCTGGCGCTGATTGGGCGTTCGCATACGACAGTATAGTCTACGCCTCTTTCAAGACCAGTCATTTTCGCATGTTATTACGCAGTACATTCTCTGACGGATGTCCGTTTCGGAAATGTCCCTTTGTAACGGAAAGATACGGCCAGCAGGGCTCGCCATTAAGACAAGGCGACCTCGTAAACAGGCTGCGATTGCCTATCATTGCCGCAAACCGGGCATCATTCCTCTGATCTAAACAATGCGCTATCTAGACGGATAGATTTGAGCTCCGATCTGGTCCTCCTGCTGGAACATATGAGTCATTCCAAACACTTCTTCTGCTCTTGGTGCATCACCGCACCTTTCGGACGTCTATGATGGTACTGGCATAAGAGAATCAGGCGATCCGCAGACATCGGAGATGGCTAGAATACTACAGAAAATATAAATGATCGATTCCCCTCGAAATGAAGAATAAGTGACGGGGCAGTCGTTCGAGCGTGGTGGCCGATGTAGTCTAGGAACCAGAACTTCTTCCCAGCTTCGTTGACGTGACAATGGCTGGGTTTCATATAGGGCGAGGGCCTGTGCGATGTAACATTCTATGCAGCAGGTGCCTTCAACAGACTGCATCTTGTGCAAACCGATGATGGCCAGAAACTGATGCGCGTGTCTCTTCCGGTGTACCTTGGAGACAAAACTCGCGGGGGAATAGCGGCGTTGCGATGGCTTCGCCGCTGGACTGATATCCCAATCTTGCAAGTGTTCGCCTTCGCCAACCCCAATGGTAACGATGTCGACTATGAATAGAACCCGATGGAATTGATGTTTGGTGTATCAGCACACAAGAGATGGAGGGGCATGTCCATGGCTCAGAAGACAACTCTGGTGAAGACAGTAGCCGACTACCACGCCCAGATCATGGAGCACCGTGGCCCGTTTCTTTCAAGCCATGATTGGCTCCTCTCGTTTCCTGACATTCTAACACTGGACCACAAGACCGACTTGCAAGAAGCAGAGGATGAGGAAGACAGAAAGGACGCCCAAGTAGCCCTTGCCACTGTGGGCAAGCTTCTTACCCTACTGCCCAGAGTCTTCCCAGCTATTTAGCACCCTCCAGAACATACGTTACTATGGCATGACGAATTGTCTCTGCCGAACATTCTGGTAGACGATGATGGGAAGATCACTGCAGTCTGCCATTGTGGTCTGGGAGTGTGTTCTAACGACCCCTTTCTGGGCCGTGATCTCGATGCCCAAGTTCTTGATGGGAAAACGAAGACAAGAAGAGCCCAAGCGAGCGAGATATGTCAACAATGACAAAGGGCAAGACACCTCTGTACAAGCTCGTGGGAAACACGAGGAGCTGGACAACGAGGCCAAAGACGAACTCTACCGGATCCCACCCCTGGCGTACGAGCAGACGCGACAGCGGGAAGTTTGCACGGCACGAATGCAGGAATTGCGGCCCGCTTGGGAAACCGAGGTTGAGGATAATGCGCTGTAGGCGGATTTCCTCCAAGCGATCCATCGCTGCATGGGTGGATTTCCATTTGCGAAGCATCTCGCGATGGGTGGATGGCGTCAACCGAGTGGAGTTTCCACGACTTCGCGACATGCTCCAGAGAAACCTGGTCATTCTATTTCAACGAAGTCCAAAGTCCATAGGATTTCTGAGGGCAGAAAACTTTGGTTTCGCGAGACGTAATTAACTTGTCGAGGAGTCATGCGTGCTCAAGCGACTGGATGAAACTTGTGTGCAACGATAACCACAATGTAGATGACGACGACGACGATGAAGACTGTTTTGATGCTAAGAGAGAAGAGAAGCGAAATTCATGATACAAATAGTGGTAAAGCATATCAAACAGTACGCAAAGGGGCGCATCTACGAGAAGAGTGTCAATCCATTTCTATCTGCAGCAAACTTGGCACCCACCTGCCTCTACAGCGCTTCGATGCCCCCAATGCCCCCAATGCCCCCGCGTTAGGCCCAGCGCTCCCCCGCACAGGTCCAATTGAGCCGATGTTCCGCCGATTTCTTCCAACTCCTCCAACTTCGAGGGCCAAGACGCGTACAGGACCAACATCGACAGTGAGGAGCTGTAATTGTCGCTGGCTTGGCTTTCTCCTCAGCACTCGAAGCATCCATGCGCGCGTCACATCCTGCTACGCACTCGTCTGGGCCTCGCAAAGATGGCGAGTGACAGGATGAACGGAACCGAGAAGGCAGGAGCGCCCAAACCCAGCGAAGCTTGCCAGGCCTGCAGGTCTCGCCATCGAAAATGCGACTGGGAGAGCAGCGGATGCCAGCAGTGCAAGAATGCAGGAATCGACTGCTTGCGCCAGCCGACGCTCAAGTTCCGCTTCTATCCAAAGCAAAAGGCCCTCTCCGCTACTTCCTCGAGCGTGTGGCGCCCATGTCCGTTACCGGAGACGCCTGCCGTATTCTACGACGAGACGCCCGAGTTGCGAGCCATGTACGAGGCAGAGAGCGTGCAGTTTTCCGACGACGTCGAGGGATCCTCAGGGGTGGATGTGTTGGTAGAAGGTCCGGCAGACAGCGTGACGAGCAGCAACGACTGTCAGTATGCGGACGATTCGGCGTCAATGGGACAAATGGCAGACAACACGCCGCCTCTGACGGACTACGTAACGGAAGAAGCACGAGTACCATCTTCGAGGGAGCAACTAGCAGATGAGATACCGTGTCTGAGTCCAACCGAGGCGCTGCTTGTACGCAACTTCACCGATCACATGGCGCAGTGGACAGACATTGCGGATCCGCTACGGACCTTTGAGACGGTTGTGTCGCAGCTAGCATTCACGGATCTGATCATTCGATATGCCATCTGCGCTTTCTCTGCCCGTCACTTTAATAGGTGTCGGAACGACGAAGACGGTGACGGCCTGGCGCTGAAGTATCAGAACCTTTGCCTCAACCTCCTTATACCGTCCATGTCTGGCGGCCAGAAGATCACCGAGAGCGTTTTGACGGGCGTCGCTTTACTAAGGCAAAATGAAGAGATGGACGGTAGGTAGGCTGGTCGCTTGCTAGCTGGGCTCCTTGGCCGCGAGTGGAAGCTAACGACTACCTGATAGAGGACGACTATCGCTTCCACCTAGAAGGGACGTCTCGTATCTTGAACATGGTGCCAGAGTTTTCCACCATGGGAGGAGTGGCCGAGGCCGCATGCTGGCTGTGCCTTCGGGAAGACATATACATATCACTGACGACGCAAACACCAATCAAGACGGGGCTTGACTGCTTTCCCAATTCCAGATCCATCTGCCGAAACGACGATTATTCCTGGGCAAGCCGGTCCATTCTCAATCTAGCGTTCCTTTTGAAACGAGCATTCTGCGAGGCGCGAGAGGCTTCACACATGGCGCTCTCGGAAGCTGAGATTGCCAGGTGGAACGATTCCAAACCCTCGTCGTACCGCCCCATCTACTTTCAAGACCGCTCGCGAGAAGAAGGCCGTTGCTTCCCCGAGGTCTTGACGCTGTTGCCGCACCATGCGGTCGGCCTGCAGTATTATCACATCGCCCAGATCGTCCTTCACGCCATTGGGCCGCGCAATGTCGTCCACACGCACGAGTATCTTGCAGAAAGTCGGGCGAGAGAGCGGCGGATCCGGCATCACTTGTTCATGGTTCTGGGCCTGGCGACGTCAAACGAGAGGGCTGAGAACACGTGGTTCACGGCGCGGCACTGCCTGGCCGTCTGGGGAGCATACCTGCACCATCCGGCAGATCAGAATGCGGCTCTCGAGTTCCTGGAGAAGTGGCGTCGGAGATCGGGTTGGAAGACTTCGGCACTTGTGGACTCGCTGCGACGGCAGTGGAGGGAGAATATCGAAGACGACTGAAGCTGTGCCTGAGTATACGCTTCTGCTTTGGTCTGTGGCCCTTGGCGACCATCGCATCGGATACGCCTCGACAAGTTTGCGGACCCCAAAGAACGACATTCGCCACTGAGACTGGCAAACTGGCAGGCTTTGAGGTGGGATCGGCGGGCATCTCTCATGCAGCCCGCGGGTCACGGTGTCGTCTCGAGACGCGGACGGACGGGGAAAATTCCTCCATTCTGCAGGATTCTTTGCCTGTAGTGGAAAGGTGGGGCTTCCGGTCGCGTAAGCGGGATTTCCAACGGTAGGGACGACCCTGTTCACTTCTTTCCCCTTTGTGAGATCACGGGACCTCTCGTTGAACCCCACCCCCAACAGAGGAAGTGGTGTCGACCAAGGAGATACGGGGAGATTATCCCCATCGGACAACTGTCGCAGCGCCCGGCCGAAGCGGAGACGTTCGGCATGTCACTCGGAGGCATGGACGACGAGACGGCTATCGACTGTTGCGAAAGCATGCGTTGCGAAGACAATATGAAGAGCGAGGACGCCGCGAGGTCCCAGGTGGAACGCGAAATCATCTTCACCACAGCCAATCTACCACGCAGAGACGAACAATGGCTCCCTCCACAGTTATTGACGAGACCAGCATGGTCGATGTTGCAGCGAAGGCCGCTCTCAAGCAGGCACAGGTGAACGGTGCTGCTGCTGAGCGTCCTCCGGTGGCCGACGACTACATGTACGACTTCAAGTACAACCACCCCCTGCCAACTACCGATGTGCTAGGAGTACAGATTCCTCACGACTGTGATGCCAAAGTTGAGGCAGAGGGGATCGTTGAGAGCCTTTCTGACGCGTTGGGCGCTGGAGATGCCGAGGCCTTTGCAGACCTGTTTCTAGAACACGGTGGGAAACAATACCAGTACCCTCTTCTACTGCATCATCTCTAACTCTTCATCCTCCCGCAGGTGTATGGCGCGACAAGCTCTCCTTCACTTGGGACCAACGAACCTTCAACTTCCGCCCGGCCATTCTAAAGGCGGCTAAAGACCTCCTCCCGACCACCAAGGCCTCCAAATTTGCCTTTCTCGAGCCAGCCCCCGTCGTTGACCGTCCGTACGACGACTTTTCTCAGCTACAGTTTGTAGTGTCGTTCGAGACCGATCTTGTTATCGCTTCAGCCGTCATTAAAGCAGTCCTGACCAAACATGGCTGGAAGATTTACACCATGCACACTGTCGCCGAGCAGCTTAAGCAGTTTCCTGAGCGCGCACCCGCCGACGGCCACATGACAGGCACTATCAGCTGGGAGGCGCAGCGCGAGAAGGATGTGGACGCGGCCGACCCGCAGGTTCTAGTCATCGGTGGCGGACAGAATGGCCTCGCCCTGGCAGCCTGGTGCAAAGCCCTTGGGCTCGATTGCCTCATTGTCGAGCGCGGCGAAGAAATCGGTGATGTCTGGAAGAAAAGATATGAGTATCTCTCTCTTCACTTCCCTCACTGGGCAGACGACTTGCCTTTCTTCCGCTATCCCAAGCACTGGCCCACGTATACTCCTGCCCAGAAGCAGGGTTACTACATGAGCTGGTATGCATCGGCCATGGAGCTCAACGTTTGGACGAAATCTACAGTCATTGAGGCAGAGCAAGATGATCAGAGCTCGTGGATGGTGAAGATAAACAAGGGCGGTAACGAGACCAGGACTGTCCGACCCAAGCACGTTGTCATGGCCACGTCTCTCTGCGGCGTGCCTTACACACCGAGCATTCCTGGAAAGGACCACTTCAAGGACGGTGAGATTCGCCACTCCTCCGCCCACGACAGCTCTCGCGAATTTGTCAACAAGAAGGTCTGCGTCGTCGGCACCTCCTCTTCCGGCTTCGACACTGCCTTTGACTGCTCTCGTCGCGGTATTGACGTGACCCTTCTCCAACGCTCGCCGACTTATGTCATGTCCCTGACACATTCCGTCCCACGTATACTCGGCGGTTACGCCCCAGGCCCGGACGGCAACCGCCGGGACCCCTCGGAGCACGACCGCATCTTCTTCTCCACCCCCGTCGGCCCCGGGGAGGAGCTGGGTCGCCGCGCTGCCAAGGTTCTCGAGGACCTTGATCGGCCTTTGCTCGACGCGCTCAACGCCCGCGGTTTGCGGACGTGGCGCGGTCAGCGCGGCACTGGCAACGGTACCCTGGGCCAGACGAGGAACGGCGGCTTCTACTTCGACGCGGGCGCCTGCGAACACATCGTCAACGGCAAGATCAAGGTTGAGCCGGGCTATATCGAGCGCTTCACGGAGGACAAGGTCATCCTGAGTGGCGGCCGCGAGCGTGAATTCGACCTTGTCGTCTTCGCTACCGGCTTTTCTAACCTCAACGACTCTATCCGCGACACTCTGGGCCCCAAGATTGCCAGCCAGGTCGGTCAGGTGTGGGGTGTCGACGAGGAGGGCGAGTACAGGAACGCCTTCAGGGAGACGGGCGTGCCCAACCTCTGGATCATGGTAGGCTTTTTGCCCATGACCCGCTTCCAGTCAAGAATCCTTGCTCTGCGGTTGAAGGCGCTCACGGAGGGCATTTCGCCTCCTCCCTACAAAGTATAGAATCTTTCTCAATATCATGCCGTGAATAAGAGGCTATTACTCAACTTGCCGCGCAATCTTTGTGTGCACACGGCTTATCAGCTCAAATAAGGCGGCCGTCTTCTGCCTTTGAGTGTCGGCAACTATGTACGATGTGACGCTAGTTTGACAATGTGATGCCGGGAACATCTGGACAAGGTAGACCCAACGCAAACTCGGATATAAATATCTACTGCTAGGACGCCAAGGCTTGGAGAGAAAATGGTAGAGGGAAAAGTTGCTTCTTTAAGTTAGGACGGCAGCTGGAAAGCGCGGTGCACGCATGAGTCAGAAGGGACATCAAGCAGAGTCTCTAAAATTAAAGTCGTATGTTTTCGTACGATGGGTGCGGTTTTCCTGGGATAAGATTGCTTCTTTGCACAAGATGGGTGTTTTTGAAGCGCGCCGCAAGGCCAGATCAAACCTTACGAGGCGTAGGACCGTCGGCAATGCCAACTACCATGGAAATCATGATGCAGGAGAACCGAGAGCCACTATAGAAATAGAAGCCGGACACTTTTCATCGATTTATAGAAGATGATCCTAAGATTGGGAGTACAAAGCTGCATGCCTCGGTCAAGCGCTACTCTATGGTGTTAGCTGACGAGCATCTTTACTTTCAACGTGCTACCTTTCTTTATCTCTCCTTCGAGACCTAAGATTCACCAAGACGCCATCAATCATGCATATCTCGACAGTCCTCACTATCTTCGGCGCTACCCTCGTCCAGGCAGCTACCATCGCGGAGCCACCAACCAAAGTTGAACCGAGACAGATCTAATGTACCGACTTCCCTCTCTGCAGCGCCAAGTCGTAGTATTAGTCTTGCCAGAGAATCTGTGGTAGTGATGTTCGTGCGATACTTTATTGATAGTTGTAGCTTCACAAGAACTGAAGAATCTTTGGCTGATGTATGCTTTCTTGTTGATATCTAGGCCACGGGTATCACTCTTAACTTGAAAGGTACCTGTAAGCCGAAGCAGCTAACGTATACGGGATTCCAATGCTAAGAGTAAAGCAAAGTGCGTTACGGCATGACTAGCATGGCCTATCTATCTACGACCCGTCGATGCGAAGGAGGGTGTTGGTAGTTTTTGCGACTTGATAGAGTGTGTCCTCAATAGATGGATGGTAACTTCTAGGTATTGATTCTTTTTCTTTATTCTCGAGTCTTTCCAAACCTTCTTCTCAAGACGACGATTGTGTTATAGAATCCGTATTTTATTGCTTCTTTTATGATTTAAATTGCTTGTTATTGAATCTCTCTATTTGGACTCTAGAGGTCTGTACCAATCGTTGAAGCCAAGATCCCAACCCCACAAGGGCGTGTTGATGCGCTTCGCCTTGCCTTTGGCCGCCAGCCCGTTCAGCGTATCCAGGTCCTCCTTCGAGAGCTTAACCACCTGCCTATTACTCGTGATGCGCGACTTATTCACGGACTTGGGGAGGGCGACGACGCCGTCGCTTACGTGGTAGCTGATGAGGACGGTGGCGGCCGAGACGTTGTGCTTGTCTGCGATTTGCTGGATTTCGGGGTCGGACATGAGGGGCGCACCTGAGACGGAGACAATGTTCAGCATTCCGTTACTCTATTGTGCAATCTTGCAACGTGTGGCACTCACCGGTTGATCCCAGGGGCGAGTACGCCTCCAGCAAGATGCCGAGGTTCTTGCAGTAGGCCCTGAGTTCGTGCTGGGGGAGATACGGGTGCAGCTCGACTTGGTTGACGGCGGGCACGACGGTCCAGGTTCTGCGGAGCTGTTCCAGGTAAGGGATGGACCAGTTGGCGACGCCGATGGCCTTGACCTTGCCGGACTTGTACAGCTCCTCCATCTGACGCCATGTTTCACCCTGGTTCCAGGACCGGTCTACCGACCGGGTTCCGTCGGGGTTGACGGGGAGGAGCTCGCTTGACTCGTTCTAGGAGTTTATTAGTGGGAAGAAGCGGTTGCGAGGAAAGATTATCGGCCACTGTGGTACTTACGGGGACAAGACGGACGGGCCAGTGGATCAGCTACAGCATCGTTTGTCAGTTATACAACAACTAGCCCGGCTAAATTGCTACAAGGTATGTAATGTATGTAGAGGTCGAGGTAATCCGTCCCGAGAGCGTCGAGCGTCTTCTGCAGTCCCTCTTTCGCGTTGGGGTGATGGGTGTTCCACAGCTTGCTGGTGATGAAGATGTCTTCTCGGGGTATGCCGCTGTCTTTGATGCCCTGGCCGACTTCGTGCTCGTTGCCGTAGATGCTGCGCGGTTTGATTATTAGCCGCGAACTAGCCGAGCTTTTAAGATTCCTCTGGGAGTATCTACTTACAGCGCTGCGTCGATGTGGCGATAGCCGTCTCTGAGAGCATATGCTACTGCTTTGCGAACCTCACCGGGCTCAGACTTCCACGTTCCAAGACCCATGGCCGGGATGGCTGCTCCGGTGTTTAGTGTGAACGAAGTTGATATGGTGGCTGTTGTTGGCTGATGTAAGCTATTAGGTAGGAGACAGGAGAGGGAGGTTAAAAAGGAGGCCAACGAAGAGGTCAAGGTGGATGGCGAAGAGTTAGAAGCAGCTCGGCTAAGGAATAATGGGGGAATAGTGACTGCGGTGGGATGTAATGAGCAAGGGGATGATCAGGGGACTATAAATATATCTTATAGTATTATCCGTCACGATATTTGCGTTCTTTCACGGGTATGCTAGCCCTGACAACACACTCGATCATGGTCAAAACGACAAAAGTTGAAGCATAGGCAGTTCCACAGGAGCACTGGGGAAGACTGACCAACACTGTCCCCAGCCCCGGACTCTCCTCCGCCGATCGAACCCCGCGAGAGAAGGGGCAAATATCGCGTGTAACTGCGGATCATCGGCAGAAGATGTTACGTGGGGGTTTCGTGTAGGATACGGGAATTCACTCCGGTGCCACTCCGGTGCGGAGACAATCACCTCCTCCGACGTCGTTGTGGATCAGCGGGACGGACCGGAACAGGAAATTCGCCCCCAGAAAGCAGCAATTCCGGCCGCGTGTCGGCTCCGACGCCGAGACGATATTCACGGGAACTCACAGACGCTTGGAAGTGCCGTATGTTGTTATTCGGACCGTCGAGAAGTGACAGGCACAAATAATGCGTCGAAGACGGTACTTTTTCCAGAAGCTATTCGTCCGTTGTCTTGTTCTCACGACTGCTTCGAGCTCATCAATTCGTGAAAACCCTTTTTGATACCAGCAATCTTGCTTCCTTTATCTTGCTCAATCATCATGACTGCTACTCAACAACGCCTCAAGCTCTGTCTCATCGGCCTCGGTCGTCTCGGTGCTCTTCGCGCCCGGATTCTCGCCTTTGAGCAACCGCGCGTCGAGCTCGTGGCCGTGTGTGACACAAAGCCCGGCGCCGACGCCTGGGCCGCCGCCAACCTCCCGCCAACTGTGAAGTTCTTCTCGACACCAGATGAGTGTATGAAGAACAGCGGCGCGCAGGCTGTCTTGATATCGACGGCGACGGCTACCCACGCTCCTTTGATCTGCATGGCTTTCGACCTGGACTTGGTATGTCTGTCGACCAACAGTCCGTCCTCACTTTAGCTAACGTGAATGTGTAGCATGTGATGTGCGAGAAGCCCATCTCAGTGGATATCACCACCACCAAGGACGTCGTGGCCAAGGCTGCGTCAAAGCCCGATCTGAAGTTTCTGCTGCCCTTCTCTCGTCGATGTACGGTCTAACTCTTATCTCAATGTTTTGCGTCCGAACTGTGGAATGGCTAACACAGGTGGTAGATGACGAGTCTTATCGTGTCACGAAGAAGATGGTAGAGGATGGCAAGTTGGGCAACATCCACGCAGTAGAAGCATCGTGCCTCGACCCCCAGGACAAGAACGGTACAAAACCTTGCCAACAACCCCATGTCTAATCTGATGAATCCAAGAGACTGATATGAACGATTCGCAGCCTTCTACGTTACCTTCTCAGAGCAATCAGGGGGGATATTCGTAGATGCCGGTATTCACCTGGTAAGTTGGCCGCCGGAAGCTCCCTTTCTCAGCCATGAACGAGCAGCAAAAGTTGACATGCCCAGATCGACGCCGGCCGGTACTTCCTGGACGTCGACAAGAACATCGCCAACCCCGCAAAGCAAGTCAACCGCGTCGTCGCCTTTGGCCAGCAGTCCGTCTACCCGGAGCTCGCGCGCTTCGGCGACGCCGACAACGCCTGGGGCCTCGTCGAGTTCGCCAACGGCACGATCCTGCACGCGCGCCTCAGCCGCACCATCACCAACGGCTTCGAGGCCGCCACCCGCGTCTGCGGCACCAGGGCGCACTCGGTCATCAACGGCAACTCGGTCCGCGACCGCGTCGAGATCCGCGACGAGCACGGCGTGCGCACGGCCTCGACGCCCGACGCCTTCGCCCTCTACGACAAGACCTTTGTCAACGACGTTGCCGAGTTCGCGGCGGCCGTGCTCGACGGCGCGCCGCTTTCGTGTGCGCCGGAGGATGCGCTCGAGGCGGGCAAGATTGCGTGCGCGCTGCAGCACTCGTTCCGTCTTGGCGAGCCGGTTTTGTTTGACGATGCTGGGGAGCCGATTCTGAAGCCTCTTGTTTCCAAGTAAAACGTTTTAGATCATAGATGGTAGAGTTGAACACCGAATTGTGGTTTGGTAACATATAGAAGAAACTATCACGTCTAATTCGAACCCCCGTACTCTCAACCAAACTTCTACCTTCTTCGTCGTCGGCTGAATAATCCCAAGGATATACAAAGCTGCGCACAGTCGACCCCTGAAGTCTGCGTACATGGACGACGGCTATTGCCAGACTTTTAGAAAGCGAGATTATAACAATTTTGATATATCTCTATGACTACTGGTGTTGTAGGGGGTGAAACCAAAAGATGTCTCATCATTAACGTATGTCTATAAATTGGGGTCTACGGAAAGCCAAACTTCACCACAATCACAGCGGCAAGCCAGGAGAACTACATCATGATCAACCGGTTACTGAGACTTGAGTCGGTGTGGCCAACTAAGCGTTCTCAACAATACAGGCAGCTTCCATCTGTCAGACTTCAAGCACGACATGCGTTGAACCACGAAAGCCGAGTCGTGCCGCCTTCGATAAGAAATGGATGGTCTGATCAGCATGGTACGGCCTGCAGGATCTCTTATTCTATTGCCCGGGACCTGAGTGATATGTCAACGGCCGATCTGGGACAGGTGACATTCAAGTCAATGCAAGCTTGTAGGGAGTAACCAGTCCACGCGTAGCCAGGATCGCACGTTGGACGCATAGCTTAGGTAGGACCATGATTACGCCATACTGTTCTCGGACCTTTTGTGTTATCTGACAGGTATGTGTAATTGTTCGTGAATTCTTTACCCTATGGGGGAAGTCGGGGTAATAGTAACGGGGCGAGAAGGTGAGGTTGCTTTTGAATGGGGGAATTTACTCTGCTACCCAAAGTTTCAAATTCCTAGAAACTGGGTGTTCAAGGATTCGGCTTGGCGTCTATTCAACGAATGTGGGAAATTACCCCGTCTGTGTGGTGAATCTTCATCTCTAACTTCCAAGTTGTCTACGGCACATGAAGCCAGCCCCAGGATTTTCCCTATGCTGTCAACTCCTTCAGATTGCGGGGACCCCGTGATACTACGGCTGAGGTACTCGGAGCAAGTTTCGGTCTCTGAGTATCTCCGACAGTGAGTCTAGCCATAATCTTATCTTGAGAAGATTGGTCTGGTCTATATATATATATATACCTTGATAGGCGAAGATTGCCTTGAATGTCTACTTCTGGTATCTTTCTTGACACTAATCATACTCCCTTTATAGTATCCTTCGGCTTCCTCTTCAGGCAATCGATATGGATGATGCCGGTGACAAGTCCGCCGCTGAGCCAACATCGGCCAGTGGCTATGTTGAACACGACGAGACGCCACATGCTGGGGACCGAAAAGCCGCAGCCGCCATCGATGCTGACAACCTCGCGGAAAATGTCCCATACGGGCCCAGCGGCGTGAGGGGCATCCTCTCTTCGGGCCCTTACATGCTCTCCGCGGCCATGTTGGCATCTCTAGGAGGCTTCTCGTTCGGTTACGACCAGGGCGTGATGGGCATCATCAACGTCCTTCCGCAGTTCCACGCCGTCATCCCAGAGGCAGAGACCGCCTTCGCCAAGGGGTTCATGACTGGCATGCTCCTTCTTGGTGCGTTTGTCGGCTGTTGGTTCTACCCGTACATATCCGACCGCTGGTCCAGGAAGAAGGCACTCCTTTTGAGTTCCATCATCTTCTGCATCGGCGGAGTTATTCAGACGGCAGCGTACAACTATGCCACCGTTGTCATCGGGCGAACAATCGGAGGCATCGGTACCGGAACGCTTGCTTTAGGTGCTCCGATGGTGAGTTCGCTTCCTCGTCAAGCTTCTTCTTCGGAAACTGACATGTGCCCGTGTTCACGATAAGTACATCTCCGAAGTCTCCCCGCCTCACCTCCGCGGCACCCTGCTCGTCCTCGAATCAGTCGCCATCGTCGGCGGCGTCACGATCGCGTACTGGATCACCTACGCCTGCAAGGACATCGCCGGCGAGGCCTCGTGGCGCGTGCCCTTTGCCCTCCAGCTGCCCTCGGCCATGATCCTCGGCGCCATGATCCAGCTCTTCCCCTACTCGCCCCGCTGGCTCGCCATGCGGGACAGGCACGAGGACTGCCTGGACAGCCTGTGCAAGCTGCGCAAGCTCCCGGCCTCGGACGAGCGCGTGCGGGCCGAGTACCGCGGCATCCTGGCCGAGGCCAAGTTCCGGGCCGTCATGCTGGAACGCCGCCACCCGGGAGTTGGCGGACTGAGGTTGGAGGTCGTGCAGTGGCTCGACCTCTTCAGCGTCAAAAGATGGAGGCGGACGGTGGTTGGTGTGGGAGTTTCCTTCTTCCAGCAGTTTCAGGGCGTTAATGTAAGCCACACACAAGTTCCGTCGTGAGCTGTGGTGATCGTGGAGTTGGCATCACTGACGAAAAGTTGCGAACAAACAGGCCTTCATCTACTACGCGCCGACGCTTTTCAGAAATATTGGCCAGTCAGACGACATGTCGCTCATCCTCTCCGGCATCTTCAACGCCCTCCAGATCGTCGGTGTGTGCGTCGCCTTCGTCCTCATCGACAGGATCGGCCGCAGACCGCTCGCGGTGTACGGTGGTATTGGCAACATGACCTGCTTCGTGATCATTGCCGTGCTCGTCGGAAGGTTCGACAACAGGTGGGCGGAGAACACAGCCGCCGGCTGGGCCTGCGTCGCCATGGCATTCCTCTTCATCATTGTTTTTGGCGCGTCGTACTCGTCACTCGGATGGGCTCTTCCGCCCGAGGTGTTCCCCAACGGCATCCGCTCCAAGGGCGTGGCCTTCTCGGTGGCCATCAACTGGCTTTCCAACTTCACGGTGTAAGGCATTCATTCCTCTGCGAGGTTCTTGTATGGATCGATCTGACGCTGAACACAGGGGGGTCGTTACTCCGCCCATGATTGAGGGCATTGGCTTTGGCACATACGTCTTTTACGCCTGCTTCTGCGGTCTGGCTGCGCTTTGGGCATACTTCCTCGTTCCCGAGGTGAGTGGCTACATTCTCTGCGTCTCTGCGGAGGGGAAACGAGCAAGTTTTCGCTGACATGGCTTGGTAGACTATGGGAAAGACCCTCGAGCAAATGGACGAAGCATTCGGTGACCGAAGTGGCCACGAGGAGCAGGAGGTCATGAGAGAGATCTTGGGAGAACAGGCGGCTGCGGGCAAGGAGATGAATGTTTGAGCAGTTCAGCGCAGTGCATAATTCAGCCCAATTCCTCTAGGATGTCGATAATCTGTCTATACCGGAACTTTCCCGGACTGTGGAGTTGGATCTCGGTCTTGTCGTCTTCTCTCAATGAAGAAAGCCCAATGATCTCTTAGTGTGTGTTCCCAAACTCGCCAGATTGCCGGAGACCGCGTAAGCGGGGCAGCCAGGGTTGAGCCTAAGGCCAGTTGCGATGTGAAGGAAAGGAACTTGTGCGCCTTTGACCACGCCTGACCTTGCTTGCCATGGACGAATCAAATCGAGTTGAGTGACAAGTTCAGTGTATGACTGACTTCAGCTGCAGAACGGTCCTGCAGAATCCTTTCCTCCACAATCCCTCGTCATCCTCATCGTGTCTCTTAGCCTGTATGTTGGCCTTTCTTCCGGCACAAGCCTCAGACACTACATCAGGAAGCGGCTTAGAATCTATGAAAGGACATTCTGAGGATCTTGCCGGCCTTCTTATGGCAACCTCAGTGCATGCGAGATCGCTGACGGGTGATACATCACGCCGGCTATCGCGACCATCGGTGAAGTGAGACTCTGAGTTGCAGTGACATATTCGATATCTGACGCTACACCCCAGTTCTTCAGATATACCTTTGAGTGGTGCTGTGCCAATACGGAATACCATGTCCTGCGGCGACCTCCGCCACGAGGTCAACAAGCAGTCCCCAGCAGAGCATTCGACGCCCACACCACCAGGAATTCTCCGCTCGTACCAGGGCAATTTCCTCTCTTCCGTTCGACGGTGTACGCGATGCGTAGGGATCAACATTGAAAAGCTCGCGAAGCCTGGAGGGTACATAGACTCCACGCTCCCAGACTTCATAGCGTCTTCAAAATGGTGCACGCTCTGCGAGGTGATGGGGCCGACAATACGCAACTACGCCGCCATTGAGAACTGGACCCTCGATCGGTACCAAATCGTCGTGGCCTTCAGAACCACCGAGAACTCCGACGGCTCAGGGCAGTCCAGCTCCGCGTTCGGGCACGGGCTCGCAAACGCCGACTTTGAGGACAACTTCAAGGGCATCTGGGTGGACGCCGTGGACCTGCGGCCGTGGGAGGAGGTTGAGCACTACAGCTCGCGAGACGACAACTGGGACGCGAGCACTTCCTCAGAGGGTGACGTCATGTACAACGAAGCACCGACTTACGAACCGCGGGTTGTCGAGAGCAGGCCGCTCTACTGCCTCACGCACGAACACGACCCGGCCCAGGCGTACGGCGTGCAGTGCGTCAGGGCCATTGGCGAGAACACGGCCAGCGCGCGGTCGTTCGAGATCGCGGCGGGCTGGCTCGCGAGCTGCCTCTCCTCGGCAGAACCGCCCAAACACCGAGAGTGGAGGCTCCGTTCGACACATCTGCTTTACGACGAGGAGGAGGAGTGCTGGGGCGCGGAGGACGTCAGCGGGAGCGGCGATGTCGTCGCCCTGCCTGCGCAGAGGCCCGGCAGGTTGATCGAACTCGGCCCTGGAGCGGCGCCGACTCGTCTGATTCACACGGAAGATCGTGAGTACAGATATGCGGCGTTGAGTTACTGCTGGGGAAAGGCTGCGCCGGGTGATGCTCGGCCGTGGCAAACTACTCTCGCCACGGTTGAGGAGCATCTAGACGGCATCGACAGAACCAGACTGCCGCAAACGCTACAAGACGCAGTTTCAATTTGCGAAAGGTTACACATCGGATACCTCTGGATCGACTCCATCTGCATCATCCAAGACTCCCCGACAGACTGGGCAACCGAAGCGGCCAAAATGAGCGGCATCTACCTCGGATCCCTCCTCACCATATCCCTCTCGGGAACGCCCTCCTCCGAGGCAGGGTGCTTCAACCGCACCTCCCAACACACCACCAGCCGGCCCGACTTCCACCAGCAATGGATCCCTCTCGACTCTACACTGCAAGACGGGCGCCGGAGCCGCCTGTACATGCCCAGGTCCGCCACGCGCAACTCCCAAATCTCCGCCCTCTACGACGACGAAGTCGAGCGCGGCGTCCTGGGCCGGCGCGCGTGGGTCCTGCAGGAACACATCCTGCCCCGGCGCACGCTGTACGTGACGTCGAAGCAGCTGCTGTGGGAGTGCGGGCACTGCCGGCTCGGCGAGGACGGCTACCCCCAGCCGCAGACGAACTGGCTCTATCCGATTTCCGGCCTCGGCATCGTGCTGGGCTCGCGTGCCGTGGTGGAAATGTGGTACAAGGTCGTCGTGGAGAATTACACGAGGCGGCAGATCACGTACGAGTCGGATCGCCTGGTTGCCATCAGCGCCCTGGCGAGAGCGACGTATCTGAACCGGCATGTTGGCTATGTTGCCGGCTTGTGGAGGGACTGCATCGTTCCGGGATTGCTGTGGAAGAGGGACGGGCGGGGGGCCAAGAGTGCGGTGTATTCGTGCCCCTCGTGGTCCTGGGCGTCGCAGAGCGGTCCTGTTTCGTACGAGTGTGCTGTTCCGGATTACTTCACGCCCGAAGCTTCCGAGGGTTTCCCAATGGTCAAGGATGTGGTGTGGGAGACAGCGCCGGAAAACCCGTTCGGAGACGTCCGCTTCGCCTACATCGACGTCGAGACCAAGATTGCATTGGGTACAGTCACGAAGGAAGAGGTCAGTTTCGAGAGATGGACGGGGAAGGAATGTGGACATCGACTGGTTATCCCTGGACTGAGTCACGACGTTGCGGCGATCAAGAACGTTGCGGTGATGGATGAAGAGACGGCATCAGGCCATGACGTCGTCGTTGCTCTCATGGGCCACTGCTTCATTCTTCTTCGTCCACCCGACCTGACGAGTCAAGACCATCGACGCGTGGGCTTTGCAATGCTGGACCGGGACCGCGGCTTCCGGAAGATGGATTACTTTGCCCGTCATTGGGCGCAGAGGACAATTGGGTTAATGTAGCAGTTACAGTCGACAGTAGGGCGTGGTTGTTGAGTTTGGCATCTCCTTGTTCAGCGTCACGTCCAATCTTAGAAGCTTGACAACATTCACGCCTGGATTCAACGGACGGCGGACAGGTGTCAATACCATGACCGGTTTGCAACGAGATCTGGCCGTTCTCAGGATACACTCTCGTATTCCCGGCTTCGTGTTCTTTCTACAATATGGTATCTCGCATACACACTAACGACAGTACATAAAGCCAGCTTTCCCATCAAAGCAAAACCTTCCGCTCGAAAACAGAAATAGTGTAGAAAGTTTCATGATCTGCGATATAGTTCAAACGTTCCGCGCTATCCACACAGGTATTGACAACCTGGGCCAGGGTATCCTAGATGGCATAAGACGGCTAAAAGGCGTAAATATATGACATTCTGCCCAAATCAAACCGCTCTAAAGACAACATTAGCATAAACGACGGTCAAAAAAGCGTCAAACTTGTAGAGCCTACTTGTATTGACAGCAGTAAATCGAGTCGTCGTTGTTGTAGCGGATCCAGATACAACTGCCGGTGCCGTCAACTTGGTTTGCGCTGCCCTCGTTCCGGGGACAGTTCCACTGGAAACGGTAGTTTTGTTCATTGGTAAGGCACTCGTTTTCGTTGCTGGCCTTCCAGCAGGGAGGATTTTGCGCCAGGGTACCAGTGACCATGGCGAGGAGGATAGTGGCGGCGGCGGTGCTCTTCATCTTGAGACTGAGAGAAAGAACAATGGTGAGAGATGTAGTTGGATGGTTAATTGAAGAAGCTGTGTGTGCGTAGTGGCAGAACACAATGCGTAAGGGTCGACGAGCACCTCTGTTTATATGTCAATGACGGACTCCGTGCATTCACCACATCTCTACCGACTCCGTATGGAGTTGGCAAAGTGTTCGTGGCATTCATCTATCTCGGTTGTCCTGACATCATGACCAAGACTCTAAGCCACCTTTAGTGAGAGCTGCCAAGCTATCTGCACGTTGGCAACGCTGTTGAATTACTCGCTGTTACTTGCCTAATTCTACACGGAGTATGTGGAGACTACATCTCACCCGACCATTGGGTCCTTAGTTCACCTGACCTGACCATTAGTACTAACCTGACCTAACTATTGATATAAGGCTTTATAAGTAGGGTATTAAGTAGGCCTATATAAATAATTATATTCCTAAATAATACCTAATAGCTAACCTTAATACCTAACTTTAACTTTACTATCCTAACTTATATTTTTAAACTAATTAGAATCTAGTAAGCCTATTTTTTATTTAAAATAAATAAGATTAGTACTTTATAGTAATAGTTAGGTTAGGTTAGTACTAATAATTAGGTTAGGTGAACTAAGGACCTAATAGTCAGGTAAACTATACCCTCGAGTATGTGATGTTCATGAAGTGCCTACCAACTTACTCTCAATTGCCATCTTGGGAGTTGACGCGCCCTGCCAAGACATGAGTAAGTTTAGTCCATATTTGCTCGAATTAAGACGGTAGAGAATTAACTCCCGCCGCCTCTGTTAGGAGACCAGCGGCCCACCGCTTACCGTTGACATTCCAGGCTCAACCATGCTTGGAGGTTGAAGGCCATTCGCCAATCTTCGGGTTGTCGATGCACACCGGTCTCCCGGCCATGGATATTGTGATAGTCATGTTTCTTGGGAACTTCCCATCCATCTTTCTCGCAAGGGATTGTCCAATGAAGCTGATTGGGGACAAAATCATGACTCAAGACAAACAGTCCAGCCGCAACTGTGCTTCGTTTTGAGTAGCCTCCGGAGACTTTTCAAAATGGTCAGAAGCGATCAAGAGAAGACGCGCATGCGCGTAATTTGCAGCGCCCGTCGACTCCTCCGCCTCACAAGCATCCCTCTCACGGAATAAGGTAGGGTTCAAGATAATGATTCAACGTAAGAAGCGCTGAAATAGATTAGATTTTTCTGGTATCGCTCAAAAGTATCAAAAACTATCGAATGCGTCGAACAGAGGAATTTTGAATCCGTTCTGGCCCGGAACTCTTTAACAGACCACAGATTCTGAACTTGTCCCACGTGGGCTCAACTACTGCGTGACCTTCTCCACTTGAAGGAAGCAGGAAGTGTACACTATATCAAGTTATGGGTCTCAAGACGTTTAAGCTTGACCACCACAGCCAGTAGTGGGTCGTTTTCTCAAGAGACTAGCCCAGCATCGCGGACGAAGGCGGTTCCACAACCACCAAAACCAATCCGCCCTTCACATCTGTCCTTGACGTATTGCAAATAACTAAAGTACTGCCCGGAAGGAATACAAATGACCCGCCATGCTAGATCTAACCCCAATAAACGAGGCCTGCCTAGGTGGCTAAATGGCGGTTATTGAAGCCAAGATCAAACCTGTGCGATAGTGGCTTTGAGAGAAGCATGAAAAGCACTGTCCGGGATGCCGCTTGATATCACCATCTCGCATTGCCTTTTCCTGTCGTCTGATTTCGAGCTCTGGCCCAACATGGTAGCACCAGCCTCGCTTTTCCCCTGAAAGCCATGACCTCATCGAAGCATGTTCCTGCCACCATCTATGTCTACTACGGCCTCGTCCAACCAAGAACACAAAAGTCGGATGCCATTTCGACAGTTGACGCTGCTTTTTCTGTCTCAAACCCTGCGAAAGCCTCGGGTGGTAGAGCAACCTCTTTTCAATACTGTTGGAGTCAGTGTGAGTTGGCACTTGTGATGGTACATGGATCTCGAGTTTCGCCCCTGTCTCCAATATATTTACGTACAGGACCCTTCCCGGCCGTGCCTGTTTCAGCAACAGTGCAAATCATACAACAGACGAGAGGATGCAAATCTTTCAGAATTCTGTTTTACAAGTCTCCGAGTAAAAGAGATAGGTATCAAACACAAAGAGAATAAACCAGGCCCTACAGCGAGGACGATGAATCGACTTCTTACCCGAACTTATTCAACCCCCCCCGATTCAACCCCCCCAATCGATGGATGAGGACCGTAAACTCCGTGCTAAACCAGATGGTCATCCTCTGACCGCAAACTCTCATGAAACACCAGCTCGCATCGCGAGCCGCAAGAGGCTGTCCCGCCGTGCTGCTATTATCAGCCTCCAAATTATTACTCCAATCCCGCATGTCGAGACTAGGATCAGCCAGTAACTCTCCTCACCCACAGCGTCGTGGGCTCGTACTCTGCGTTGCGATCCATCCTCTTGTAGGCGCGATGCAGTTTGAGGCCAATCTCGTACTCCTCGCGTTGGACTTCAGACAGCTCGGCCTTCAGTGCCTCGACCTTGCGCTTTTCGGCTTCGCGCTTCCTGAGAACGGCCTCGCTGGCGAGGATGCTGTCGGTGGGCATGAGCTCTGTCATTTGTTTGATTGCCTGGTTGATGTTGATGCGACGGTTGCCGAGGGATTCGAGGCGCGCGTTGAGGTAGCCGACGCGGTCGTTCACCATGGACGTCTCGGTCGGCGGCGGCGGCAGAGCCTTGCTGGTAGACCAGACTGACTCTGGTCGGCTGGTAGTGCTGTACATGCTGGGGCTGCTAGCTCTGGGAACGAGATGCTTCTGACTGGGGAGCTGCGATCGCGCGGGAGTAGGTGAGATGCTGTTGTTGGATGCTGCAAATTCAGGCGACAAGTAAGGGGAGGACATGGAAATGATAATAGGCTCTTGCGAAGGGCTGCTGCGACCGAGGACAGGTGGACGCTTGCGATTCATGACTCCGTCCGTTTGTGGGGGCGACGGTAGGGCGGGAACGGGAGGGCGCTGCTGGTCTGTCGACTGTCGAGGGGTGTCCGCTGCAGAGGTGGCGTAGGTGGTGACGCTGAACCGCGAAGGCGGCTGAACCCAGGGTTCGCTGGCCTTGGGGGCGTCGTCCTGGGCAGCGCGAGGCTCAGAAGGTGACGTCTCCTGCTGGGCATCATCGGCGGTAGGCCTGACTGCGGTAGCCGCCGAGTAAATGCTGGACGAGTATGACGGCTGCGGTGCATGTAGACTGAGAGCAGCAGCCTGCGAGCTGGCGGGAGTAGGCTTCCTCCGAATAGCCCTATCGTGACCGAGATTTGCATTAGGGGCAGCGGGCAGGCCCGGCAGGGATGCAGGCTGTCGGATCGTGACAGGCGCGTCGTTGGTGGCTTCGGGCGTCGTCGCAACTACGGGTGACTTGATGCCAGCGCCCGAATTGGGAGGACTGGGATACGAGGACTGAGCGGGTGGAGGGGTTCGAGTGGCAGCAGCCGCGGTGGGCGAAGGTGATGCAACAGGCGAAGGAGCTGGCGAGGGAGAGCCCGTCATGAGCTGCCTCGGTGCGTGTAGGACGGTCCTGACGGCGGGAGCCTTTGCGCGTGGTGACGTTTCAGATTCAGAGGTACTGACAGGGGACAGGGGGCTGTTGACACCGGCGATGGGCAGCCGAGGACCAACGGCCATGCGTCTGCTGTTCCTTTTTGGGACGGTCAGAGGTTCCTTGGGGGCCGTGTCCTTGACCGGGTTGACGATGGGAGTCCTGCCACTAGCACCACGCCAAGGCGGTCGCTCTTCGATGGCTTCCGGTGCTGTGGGCGACACCTCGGGCTGCTGCTTGCCTGCACCGAGAGGACGCAACCTGCGCAGGCGGTCGGTAAATGTCTCCTGGGCCTGTGGCGCGTTGTGCATGGCCTTGAGGGCGGCAGCAGACCTGCCAAAAAGCTGCTTGGAGGAGCCGAATTCCTGGGCGTACTCTTGTGGCCTGACGGATCCCGAACGGCCCGTGTCAAGGGACGTGGGCTCTCCAGTCATGTCATCCCATTTGGTCTCGCGCTGGATACGCAGTCGCTGCTGGGATTTCGTCTCGCGGAGCGTAGGTGCACCATGGTCCTGGTCAGGGTGCTCATTCTGCGCGTGTGCGTGAGCCTGGGCCTGAGCCTGGTTCTGGTTCTTGCGGCGCTCTCTCCGCATCATTGGGATGCTGCTTTTTTGCTGGGGCGGCGGGGTCGACCCTGGTGTCTGGCCCGGATGATCCCCGATGGAAAGCTGCGACATGTTGGGAGAGACGTCGATGGGCGAGACATTGCGGTCATGCGTGGGGTTTCTGATGTAGAGACACATGGTCAGTCCTGGTCTAGCACTGGTTTACTATCCAAAAACACAGCTCGCGACCACGTGGTGCAGAGACAACGAGCGTCAAGAGTGTTTTGGTGTTGTCGTAGATGCAAACGCGATTTGAGGACAGTAGAGGTCAACTCACCCATTTCGACGAGTCTCCACGTCAGGAGAGCTCGGGGGCGAAACGTCCGCCACGGCGGCGGTATAGGTATTTCGGGAAGCCACGTTGGCGAAGTTGGGCGACACGGGGGAAGCGTAGGACTCGCGGCTCAGCGAGTAGATGGAGGAGGCAGGGCGCCAGTTGTCGGACGTGTCTCTACTGCCGCTGCCGTCTTGCTCGTTGCGGGCGAAACTGGGTGGTGGTAAAAGTTCGCTATCGTTGTTATCGACGGTTACGGTTTTGTTGCTGAAGGAACGCGGGACGTTAGCCACTGCTGTCTGGAAAGAGTGGAAGAAGCTGCAAGAAACAGTGGAAGAAATGGTGTCGAGATCGCGGGCAAAGTCGCGATGGGTGGCCAGCAGGCGCGACGACGAAGTAGCTGCAGTCATACCCACACGTCGACCTGCTGACTGCCCGGTGAATGGTCTACCGTCTGTTGTGCCGACGGAGGAAAGTGAATCTGTGCCTAGCGACAGATGGAAGACAGTTGGAGCTTGAAGCTGAGTATGGCGGTAAATCAGAGCAGGAAGGAGCAATTCGCAGAGCCTGTTGCTGCTTTCCTTGTCGTTGGATCGACCCTTTACGTTCCCCCACGACTTTCCGGATGATTTCGACCTTCCGCGACATCATTAACAGGAAAAATGAAAGCCACTTACTTCACACCGGATTCGTCGTCGGAATCCGGCTGCTGGTGCAGCAGGCGTCGAAGGTGGGACTTGCTTGGCGGCGTGGGCGATGGCGGGTTGTGCTCGATACCCAGTCCGCCACGGGGGTCACGAAAATTATCGGGCCAGTAGGTCTTGGGATGTAGCGTGCTCGTCGAGCTGAGGCTTGTGGTGCTGGCGGTGGTGACCGTCGGGCTCGGGCTGAAGCTGGCGTCGGGGTTCGAGATGTTGATGCTCAGGTCGCCACGATGGTGAAGATTTTCGCGTTGGCGGTCGCGGGCGCGCTGGAGGTGGCGGCCGTTGCTGGAAACGGGAAACGTGTTATCGCGACCTCGAACGAACGGTCGAGCTGCCGCCGATCCTCCTTCTCCGGGCCTCGTTGCCCCCTGTCCTAGACCCGGTTCTTGATCGGGCGCTGGGCCTCCTCTCAAATGCAGCCGTAGATGCTGGGTGGTGGTTGTCGTCTGCTGCTGCTGACGAGGGTTCTGGCGCTGTTGATTAAGGTGCAATTGCAGTTGCGGTTGGTAGCGTGACCGGCCCTGAAGCTGACTGTAGCTCTGGTGCCGTCGTACTTGTACTTGTGCTTCTTCGCCTTGGCTTTGTCCGTGATCGAATTCTTGTCCTTGTCCTCGATTCTGTCCCTGCAGCTGTAGGTGTGACTGGCGATATTGCTGACCACTCAGCAGGCTCCTCTCGTGCAACTGGGGCGGTGGCGTGAGCTTCTTCTGAGGGCTTCGTCTGCTGCCACTGCGAGTCGAGAATGAGGTGTATGCAGTTCTCGCCGTGGCCGTTGTCGAAGTGCTGGCCCTGATGCTGCTATTATTATTATTATTACTGTTCCTGTTGCTCGTAGTCGACATGGACATGGACCGAGTCGGTTGTCCAAGACCGAGGCCCATCGAAGCTCCTGGGACTAATTGCATCCCCGTAATAGTAGCGGTTGGCCCCGCCCCCGACGAGAATATAGAGCCACTCCGCCCTGAACTAGCGCTGCGGTCCCACATTGTTCGGTACCTACGCCGTCAACACAGAGCGGTCTCGTCCACTGTAGCGCAGCAGCGTAGCGTGCGCCTTCAGGGCTCAGGGGAGTCGTCGCGTTGGCTGGATAGCGGGCTCTGTTTAATTTCTGCTCGTCTCAGGGGTTCGGCCTGAATGGAATGAGATGGATTCTGATCCAACCCAACTCGATCCAAATCCGAAGCAATCCTGAATCCGTGCCGCCGGCTTGCCTGAATTGGCCTCGTCTCGCGTGGTGTGTGTTTGTGAGCGTGGCTTTGTCGCGTTGGTCTCGGTGTCGCTGTCCGTCTGTCGTCTTCTTTTCTTCGTCGATGCTACTGCTCCTAGCCAAACTCTCCGAAAGGGACTCAACACCAAGGAGAAACGACAGGAAAAGAAAGAGTCGGACAGTCCCAATAAGTATCCCCCTAGAATGGACCTCTTCTGCAGTCAAGACTAGTCCGTCGCACCCCAAACACCCTCGGACCAACACCAGCACGCCAGAATCAAATGACAGCCCGCCGTCTGCTCGTCCGTTCTTCGCCTCTGACAATGAGCCCACTCACTCGCTTTCCCACACACACACACGCACGCTCTTGCTCTATCCACTGAACTTCCTTTTTGTCTGATGTTTCGGATCGGCTCCCGAGGAGCTATCAACCCTGGGATGAGTATGCTTATCCCCGGCTGATGTGCCGTGGCCCGTACGTGTGCAAAGTCGGTGTTTGCTCGACTCTTCTGCCTCAGTCCTGTAAGTGGCGTGTGCTTTGATGGTCCGCCCGCATGAATATCTTCCCCTCGTCTGTTGTCCGGGGTCCGTTTCGTCAGCTGCCGCCGTGTCGAATGCCCTCTTGCGCACCTGGACTTGGATGACAGCTGTCTCGATGACTCGAGTCTGGGTGAGGAATACCCCCGGTGATGGCTGTTGTTGTTTATGCAGACGTTTACGCCCACGAATCTCGCAAGGCAACGTTGATCGGCGGCGTGTCTGGGGTCGTGTTCGAGTTCGGTGTGATGCTTCGACCTAGCGACTTCGGTGTCCGGTGGCGGACTTCAAAACTCTGCAGTCGTGCCCGAGAAAGGCGATGCGTGCGTGATGAGACTAGCTCTATCTCGAAGAATACAAGAATAACGATATATCGACCGGATATGGGGTTTGGTGATCAAGCGCAGGCTGGCTGGCTCTGACGACCCCAACTGAATACAGATGCACAAGATGAACAATAAGAGCAGCATTCGAGTCACGGTAGGACTGCGAGCCTCGACAATTAAGAATTGCTAGAAACACGGGTGAGAAACACTGTCACGGCCTCAAACAATCCGGCAAACACCACAAACTTATCTCACAATATCCAATCTCCACTCAACCGCAACATCACCATCAGCCGCTCATCTACCTACCATGGCCTGGTCCAGCCCTTCCACCGGCCGCGTCAACAGACGGCCGAATGCCACGCTCATGCAGGTTCGGTACGGACTCCATACGCTCGCTGCTGGACCAGCGGCAGCAAGCCATGCTCCGTACAAGCAGCAGCAGTATCGTTCCCACGCCCCCCACCGAGCAGACATTACACAACCAGAGACACACATCCCGCCGAACACACCGCAGGCAAGGGCCCGTCCGCGAGCCAGACCGCCATTAACCTCATATGTGAGTATCAGCATCAGACGACTGTAGCGCCTCGTCGGCCGCGCTCACCCGCGCGTCCCCCCTACTGCGAAATAAGCGAGAGAGCTCTTGTTTGAATCGTAGCGCGGGGCGACTCTTCCTGCGACGGGTAACCCGCGAACCTGCAGTGGGCAGAATAATCCCAATTCGGAAACCTCACCTGCAGGGCGTTTGAGAAACGCGAGCGAGTCCGCGTGTACTCCCTACGGATTACAGATACAGCAAAACTAGTGAAGAGAGTGCGAACTGTCGTCAACCAGCCAGTCAACTCTCAGGAACCGGCATCAGCTCAAGTCGAGCTCACGGCGGGAGTGAGTTCATGTAGCACTGCAAATCTCCCGCAGCGCTACCGTACGTGCCTGACGCTACGCAGTAGAGTACCTTGGCTCTGAGCAGGTACCCGACCTGAACTACAGCAGCCATTGGCCAGCACCTCCCCAGGCGTCATCTCACTTCAGGGTCCTCCCACTCTCACAACCTGCTCTCACCCAGTCTTTCATCTCTTGGGAGCAAGCTCATCCGGCTAACCGACAGTGTAACCGCTGAGCAACATGGTCTATAGAAATATTAGGAGCCTCTCACTTGCCATGTGCAAATAGCCCCCATGTCTTTCGGAATCAATTGGTAGACGTTACACGGCTGCGGAATGCACGCTTATGAATGAGAAGAATATAGCTTACGCCGTACTTACTACTCCGTACGTGGTAGCTCAATCTCTCCTTGGAAAAGCTGTCTTTTGGATAGCTAGCTCACTGACCATCAACCTCGCTTCCCACTCACACCCTCGACCCCTAGCAATCACACTTCTCACCCCCCTCAGTTTCATGTTAATCAATGATGGCCAGAGAGGCTGGAACCAACGGCACCCAAATCTCGGGTCACGAAAGGCGCCTTTCATCTTGGTTCGCGCACGGCTCGCCATTCGTCGTTCGTGTCGACGCACCCTGCCTACCAGGTCCCCGATTGATCGTCCTGCCTCGTGATGTTACTCACAGCCCAGCGTCGTGATACTCACATCTACCAACTCACGCATCATGCTCCAGTCGCTCACTCGAGAGCTTCCACTCGTCTCACGTTACACCAAACCCTCAAGCAACTCGACAAATCACACACCCAACCACCAACACCAGCCGCCGCGTCCTTTCGCCATACGCGCCACTTCATCAAATTAAACACCAAAACTCCCGCGCAAAGACCGCCTCCGTGACCTGCGCCACATCACGACCGACAGCTGAAACCCCTTTCTTGGCCCTCACGTAGTTCTGTGCAGATTATGGAAAGCGAATGTATCCTTACCACGGACAGGCACTTCTACATACTCATTCAGGCCGTCCGATCACCACCGAACCAGCCGTCACCCAGCTAGCGACCTCGGCTCGGCGCCGTCAGGAGCTGTCACTTGAGAAATTCCAGATCGAATTCTCCGAGGCGAGCGGGCGTGTGGTTGGTTGCGTTTGCTACTTTCCAATCGCATTGCATCTTTCGGCCACTCATCACAGCGTTTTGTGGTTTGGGGTCGTCTCATTCTCATCATTGTTATCATTTTTGTTTTCCTCGTCCGGGAATGTCTATTTTGTGCACGACCACATCACCATCGATATACGCAACATCCACTTACGCACTCTTTTATTGCTCTTCAGGACCCTATTGCTAGGATCATATGCTTCTACCCGTAGGACTGGCATATTGAACTGTAACTCTTTAACATGCCTCCTTCCCATGCAGACGGCGCCCTAGGATTTGGAGACCAAGGCATAAAAGAGAGGAAAAGGCGACACTGCCTCCTATGACCGTGATATGCTCGCTCGTGCACTTGAAAACGCCCCAGAAATGCAGTCGGGGATCTAGCCGGTTCAATGTTGCTCGTAACAACGCCATGCCTCCGAGAAATGGAGCCGCAATGCCGAGGGAGAAACTCCCCTGGACAAATGACGCAAATATGAAAACCTGCAGCAATTCGACTTCATGCATCAACGCTACCCTCGTCGCTGCTGGAGTCCGAGTCCGATTCTGAATCGCTCTCGCTTGAGCTGTCGTCTCCTGCCGGCGCATCATTACTGCCGTGGCGCATCTGACGCAGCAGCTCTTCTGCAGTCATCGTACCACCAGCCGACGCCATCGGCGGCGATCCCAAAGGAGTCTCTGTCGTCGCCGATACTATAGGCGCTGCGGAGACGGCCGGCTGAGAAGCCGCCGGCGCATAGACGTCGACGCGGGAACTGCCTTGCTGGTACGATGAGGACGGCCGAGGAGGGTAGATGGGCGTCTCCCGACGCGGTACCGGCTGCGACATGCTCATGGTCGGATCCTCCTCGGCAGCCGTCGCGTTGGATCCGGACAGGCCGCCGCCTATGTCAGACACGGCAACTTGCTTGACGGCAGGTCTAGGAATCTGCGGAACGGGCACTGGCGTCTGCGAGACCTGAGTCGTGGTGGAATGGCCTGCACTGTTGATACGAGCACGCTTGTCGGCGTGTTGGGTCTGTTCCTTAGCCGCCTCGGTGCCCTGTCGGGGGACCATTCCGTATCCCATTCGCGCGCGCTCGGCTTCCATCTCGGCACGATTACGTCTCTCGCGCAGCTTGATGCCGTACTTTTTGCGGACCGTGCTTTGTTTGCACGCGAACGAGTTGCGAAGGCTCGTCAGCTTCTTCTGGACCTCATCCTCAGTACCGCCGATTTTATTAGCGGCATCGATCTTGCTCTTGAAGTCGTCCTCGGCACGTTTAAGCTCCCCCAGCAGCGCTTCAATCTGATGCTGGGTGAGGTGGGCCAAGTCCTTCTGCCCAGGGGTGCCCAGCGGTGCTTGCGGCGTTCCGACAACCTGGCTGCTAACCATGGGACGATTCGGCGTCAGCATCGGATTCTGGCTCAGAGCCGGCGGAGGTACCGTGGCCTGCGTGGGAACCGGACTGTTGCTGCTCGAAGTATGGAACGGCGTGCTGTTCGGTGCCGGCCGCTTTCTCGAGTTATCAAACGTGTTGGCATTTGGATGATAGGGGGTGGGTTGGGAGGGTTGAGGAGGCAGCTGGGTGTGCATGGCGAAGGCGGTGGGAATGGGTGCATAGCCACGGACAGGCCTAATGTTGTGGCAATCCTCCTTTGCTACCGGGCCGAAATCGCCGCACACCTTGTTCAACATGTGGTATGATAAGCCAGTGTGACTGTTGAATGTCTGAACGCAATGCGGGCACAGCAACACGTCACCATGTCGGTTCATGTACTTGACGGGCTTTGTGCAGAGCCTCTTCTTGACATGCTGCATGCTGTTAGCTAGTATCATGGTAACGTGAACGGCATACGTACGTGACGCCAAGCGGAGACTGCCTGGAAGACGTGGAGGCAAAAGGTGCACTCGAGATTCGACGGATTCAAGGCATCGTTCTGGTCTCCAGGCGAGGGCACATTGGTTGGGGTTTCTTTGTTCGGGGCCTGAGGCTGCCAGCCGATCGCTCTGGGGTCTACATTCACAACGAACCCCGGCGGCGGCGGCCCAGTGTGGCTAGGGGTGCTATTGGGAAAGTGGTGGGACTGGAGAGCGCTGTGATGTCCATTGGGCATGCCGTGAGATGTGCCGCTGGGCATTCCATTGACGCCGTTTGGAGTGCCGTTGGGGATACCATGAGGAGAATTGGTTCCATTCGACGCGGTCGGTATGACATGCTCATTTTCGACAATATCGGAGGAATCATAGCCAAGACGTCCAGCCCGGGCAAGGGCGTTAACAAGGCTACGGGCTTCGATGTTTTTGAGGCGGGCTTGCAAGACCTTGTCGAGGAACCCCCCGCGGGCCTTGAGGATGATGTCGTCGGCCATCGCGTCAAGGTCTGGCGGGGTGATCCACTTCATTAACTCCTTCCTTCCATCACCCATAATGCGATGGCCATAGTCCTGGACGATTCTCCGCATCATCTGTGACTCTGCGTGATGCAGCTCGAGATTGATCTAGACGGTGGTTAGCGGGGAGATCCAGGTACTGTGGGACGAAGATGCGCAGCATACGATAAAGGCCTGATGATAGGGGGAGCCCAAGAGACATTTTTGGTAGTTCTCTCTGATGGCCTGTCGAACAATGTCGGGTTTGGCGTCGCGCAAGATGGCGGACATCGTCTCAACGTCGTAATTCGTACTCACCGCGGCCGCCGTTGGAGCCGTGTCAGCGGGACTGCTGGCGATAGTGATTGCCGAGGCAGGGGATTTGGGGGGAAAGGGCCCTTGCGGGTTGCTGCTGCCATTTCTGATCGGTTCGGCATCGGCACCTTGCTCGTTGCCCACGACAGGGACGACTGGCACAGCTGTCTCTCTCATGGCAGGTTGTGCGCTGGGAGGACTATTCTCCAATGGCGGTTGAGGAAGAGACGGGGTCGACTCTGGAGCTGCCGACGGAACTGGAGGTGTCACCGGAGATCCGGTATAGGAAGGCTGTGCAACAGTAGGCATCTGTGTAGGTGGAACAGCTGGAGGGGAGAGGTTGTTGCCAGGCAGATGCAAGCTCAGCAGAGTCTCGACGCCTGCTACTTGCGTCTCGACGCCTGCTAGTTGCGTCTCGGCCTGGGGTTGAGGAGCGTCAACGGGGAAGGAGCCACCGTTGGGCAGCGGGCTCTCGATAACTGAAGAAGCCATCTTGAGCAGTCCGCCACTGGAATGGTCAGCCTGCAAGTGTCTTTTCCAGAGTGCCAAGTCCAAGATCGCGACGTCGGCGCCACACGTGACTGTCAAACTGGACATGCGGAGGTGCGAGACGCGTTTCAAGACGGAGGCACCGTTCGTCGAATGCGCCTGCCAATGTATGTGCAAACACTGCCGTTAGTCTTGGTATGAAATGACGCGTCAAACTCTGACGTTAACGCGGTCGGCGACGGTGTTCTCGTCGTCGTGAAGCTCGTGGTTGACAAACACGCTCTGTTAATTGGGGCACACACGCGCGTTCTGAGGTGTTCCGGTAGGGTCAGGTTGGTCAAGCAGAGCGAGTTGTAGGTTAGGGTCACTAAAATCGGGGAGGTCAGGCATAAATCGAAAAAAATTAGCGGCCGTGCTACAGAGAATGTGGGTCCTTATAGCGAATTTTCGATCAAGAACCTATAAGTAGCAGCCTCAGGCTGCGAGACCTATTTTTTTAGAAATTACGTGAAGGCGGTGATTGGCTGCTGTGCAGTAGGTTATGTGTGTTGATGCTCTCTTTCGGTCCGGACAATGCACCCTATCAGAAATGCCCTCGACCGTCATAGCGGTAGGGGCCAGGACCCAGGACCCGGGACGGGTGCCGTGTGGGTACGAATATTCGTCCAAATTGTTGTCCACAGCCATACGTACTACCTAAGGTAGGTAGATTGTTTTACTCTGTATCCGTACCGTACCTTGCATGTACCTAGGTATTGAACTCAACCATCGCTCATTAGTTACTTTCCCGTCAAACTGTCACAATAAGCTAGACTTTCCGGTTGTGATCGGACGCGTCGAGAAGGCCAGGATCAATTGTTCGTGGGATCATCTTCAAGGTCGGGTCCTTTTCACAAGATATACACACAGTAATTTTGCAAACGCTCGGATTGTCAAGTGATACTGGGGTAGCCGAGACACTGGAAAAGGGCAGAATAGGATTACTAAACAACTACTGCCAACTGTTCCGCCTATTCATGAACCATTCATCAAACCTCATGCACGACTGCCATCCGATTGTCCCATCCGTTCCTTTGTTGGTCGTGAAGCCCGTCGATCATGGTAAATAATGGCCGTCATCCATTCCCGGGGTATAATCCAAGCTCTCCTTGTCTCTCATTCGTTGCACGCTTAGATTTGTTCGCCGATGCAGGCCAGCATGAGCCTCTGGTAGTCGCCGCTCGTCTCTCCCTTGATCCGACCCGCTAGGGTGCGGTTGTATTTGGCCTGGTACGCGCCCTTGACGTTGGCCAAAAAGTTCTTGTCCCAGTGGAAGCGCACGACGCGGGCGACCAGCAGGTGGTCTTTCGTGCCGAAGCCTGCCATCGAGTCTTCCAGCAGCTTGGCGGCGTGCATGTACTTGTCGACAGCGTGACGTAGCTGGAAAAGAAGCGCGTCCTCCATGTGACCCGAAAATTCCTCCTTGTAAGTTAGCTATTTGACATTCGTCAGGCGCGGCGCGAGGGATACCTACACTCTTGATGACGTCCTCCAACTTTTTGCGGTACTGTCTCTCGTACGCTTGGTTGATGGCGCGGATCTGGTTGTCGTTGCGCGTGCTGAAGATGTTGCACACTGCGAGCTCGTCTGTACCCATCTTGCCCTCAGTGGCATGATACAATTCCTTGACGTCGGCATCGACCTGCTGGGGGACGACGGGCGCTGAGTCTTCCGCCCTGCTGGCGCCGAGGACGATGAGGAAGTGCCTCTCCGTCTTGAAGCTGAGGTCACCCTTGACGTCGTCCTCGAGACGACGCCTGAAGGTCTGCTGGTAGGCGCCCTTGATGGCCTGGATGTCGGCGTTGGAACGTCCGAGGAGGATGTCGTTTAGCACGCTCTCCTTCGTGCCGAGCCCGTCCATGGCGTCAAACAGGTTATGGATGTCGGACCGCAGAGGACCGCGCGCCACCGAAAGCATGCCCTTTCCGAACCAGCTGCTCGTCTCCTTCTTGACGTCCTGCTCCAAGTCGCGGTTGAAGTTCCTCTTGAAAGCTTGCTTGATGGTCTCGATCTGCAATGGGTCTTTTGTAGCTAAACATCTGATGAGGGCCTTTTCGTCGGTTCCGAAACCCTTCATCGCGTTGCGCGCTGCTGTCGCGTCGGCTGTACCATCCCACTGAATGATTTGCGGTGGGCCGTAGCCAATCGACGCCGGCGTCGGAGGTCCGTACTGCTGTGGGGGCGGCGCGCCGTAAGACTGATTCGGTGGCGGGCCGGGAGGTGCACCGTAGCCTCCAGGTGCCGGAGAGTGGCCATATGGCGATGGTGGGATCGGAGGAGGAGCGCCGTACTGGCCGGGCGGAGGCCCTTGAGGTGGATATTGGCCGTACTGTCCCGGAGGAGGGCCTTGGGGAGGTGGATAGTGACCGCCTTGAGGGGGATATTGACCGGGAGGCGGACCACCGGGAGGAGGATAATAACCTCCTTGTGGAGGATATTGACCGCCCGGCGGGGGATAGCCGCCATATCCTCCCTGAGGAGGGGGCTGGCCGTAGCCCTGGCCGTGTGGCTCTACTCCAGTTAGCTGGATGCAGAGGACCGAGAGACTGGGGAGACTGGGGAGACTGCGACTTACGGGCTCCGTAGCCATGTTGGCCTGGATACGACATCACTTGGAATGCGAGTTGCAGAGCTGGCTGCGTATGCGACTTTGCAATAACCGGCAGGTTAGGTAGGTTGGCGGACGAGTCTTGGGTGCTGTGTCACGTCACAGAGGGCGGGGTAAATGCGATGCGCTCTGTGTCGATGCGATCGGTGCAATGCGATGCGATGCGGTGGCGGGGCAGCAATCGGCGTCGTTCGAGATTCTTGGACGAGGTATTCGTAGGGATTGTAGGTGAGATGGAGGAAATCGGAACGCGGCTCTGGCAAGTGCTGGGGAGATTGGGCAGCTTTATGGAAGAGTGGAAGAGAACAGAGCAGTATGATGGGTGCAGACGCAGCGCAGGTCAACGGCACCGGAAGTGGCTGTGAACGACGGTCAGGGCTCACGATTGCGTGGTGAGTCCGCAGCACCTGAGCCTTTTTGCGCCTGTTGGTTCGACAAAAGGTACTTTTTCCCCCCCGCCAATGTATCCCATGGACACCGGCAGAAGGTACGAGGACGAGGGCGTACAGGACAGACAAGGAAGATGTTCCTTAATCGCCTCAAGCTTGCTCGACTTCCGTACTCCGTCATGCCGTTTATTGGGTAAAGACACCACGAGATCATGGTACCTCCCAGTCCTCGCAGTACTCCATAGGTAGTAAGCTCTCCTTCGGGCTGACCGGCCCCATCGCGGTTGACTGGACTCTGATGTATGGCCACCAGTGGCTTGGTAACTCTTGAGCCTAGAATTTTAGACTGTCAGTGCGAACGAGGACCCAACGTCATTGACAAGAGAGCTCTTGTCTGTATGGAGTACTGCGAGGAATGGCCTCGGCGCCATGCCATTCCCCACTGAATTCAGCCCAGTGCCTGCAATTGTTTCGACAGCTTGAGCCACACAACCCTGTCAAGCTGCGGTCGCGCCACAGACGTGCGTAATTCATGCTGGAGCTGGCGGAGAGGCGTTGCACAGCCAGAGGGTTCGTGTCGCACTGGTGGTGGGATCCAGGAGCTGCCAGTGGAGGGCCAAGGCATATCGACATGTTGATGTCCATGTTTGATTGCAAGCATGACTTGCAGTGTTTGTGGTGCTATTCGCCATCGTCATGGGATCGACAGCCTTGTGGTGTCGAGTATTCGGTGCATTTTTAGCAGTGGATGCACCAATGGTGTCTGACTTTTCCTGGTTGTCATGGAGCGCTGGGGGAAGTGCAGTGGGTATATGCATTTCGAGCGGGTGAACGAGCTTCGCAATGCGTTGACAGTCTTCACTCGCATACCATGGATCATAGCGTAGAATGCGAAAGCTCGCTCGGCAGTGGTGAGGCGACTGAATACTGGCAGGGCAGGCAGGATGAGCAAGCCACGCCCCTCCCGCCGAGCTCTCAAGCACGTGCCCAGCACAGCCACTCGGCAAGCCCATATTGTGAGCACGATGCTTCCGAGTAAACCCCGGTGAGCTAGCCCATGCTTGTCAAATCGTTGAGTGCTTACATCATCTCCAGGTATCCGCGTACATCTATCACGTGATAATAAGTCACATTTGTTCACAATTGCGCCTCCAGCTCAAATGCGACAGCCGCACAATTTAGCCCTGCCATTCCTGTTTCAATCGGGCATTCGCCATTCCTCCAACCAGGGAACATCTCCTGGCACTGGTTCTATGCCCCAAACACAACCTCTGCTCAGCCGCTAGCTGTAGCGTCCAAGAATGCGGTGGCTGGGGAACACAGCTTCATCTCCGTGTCTTATTGGCTAACCGCATCATCTTCGGTAGGCTAAGCGAGCCACTCACAAAGGTCCAGACCCAGTTCCCACGTTGCTCCCCTGGATCCCACCTCTGTTCCTGGTCTTCGTCCTCCGTCCCAGCCAACCAGCCGACCCTTCTTCTCTCTAAAGCAGGTGCCCCTGGATGACCCCCGCCTCGAACCGCCTTGGAACATCATCACTTGCAGCTAAGTTAGCTGGAGCTCCCAACCACCATGTTTTCCATCATCGCCAACTCTGATATTCCATACGGATACCATGACCAGCCATCCGCACTCGTTAGTGCCTCGCAGTAAAACCATCATGGCTCCCACGCAAATGTTTGCTTCTTCCCCCCGTCCGCTTCTCCATTTTTCTGCTGTAATACTCTACTCCCACAGATCCCCTTCGTGATCGATCTGCAGTCTTATCGACAGTCCGTCCGTGCCAGTCTGTCTGTTCCCGTCTTCGTCTGCACCTACCCACGGCCAAGCATCACCGCATCTGAGCCACGGCATTATACCCACTGTTGAAGCAGAAGCAGCATCTCTCTGCTGTGGCCTCTTGATCGCCCCAAGATGCGGTCTTCTGCTCCTGTTTCTGCCATCCTCACGCTTTCTATGACAGTAAATGCCTTTCCGATACTCGACTTGCTCCGTCCTCGCACACCTACCAAGTCTTACTTGGTCGTCAACGTCGAAGGAAGTCCCAGCACAGGCGTTCCTCCCATCGTGACCGTCACCAAGGAGCCGTCGCCTGTGACGGTGACGGAACGTGTCACAGATACCTTGACAGAGGTGCCGTCTTCAGTACGGGCCACGTCGTCGACGACGATTCAGGTCGTCAACGTCGACCAGACTCCCGAGAGGTCGACTGTTACCATCACTCCGACTCAGAATCCAGCCACAACACCAACTTCCGTACCCACGACGACAGATCATCCCGCTCCTCCCCCATCGTCGGCAGCAGAACCCGACACTTCTGTGATGTCGTCTTCAGACGCCCCTCAACCTTCTGCACCTCTATCGTCGGCTTCAGAGATGTCTCCGCCGTCGTCGGCACCACCGCCGCCACCTTCCGAAACGCATTCGGCCGTCTCTGGGTTGTCATCACAGCCGCCTGTGTCTGAACCACCCGCCTCATCAACTGATGCGCCTCAAACTTCGGACCCATCACCGTCGAGCCCCGTGTCTTCGCCCGCGGCGTCCGAGGTGCCTCAGTCATCATCATCTGTACTTACAAGCTTGGAGCCAACTTCAAGTTGGTTGGAGACACCTCGACCTTCGGCCTCGTCTTCGGCCGCACCCTCTTCAGTCACTCCAGAGCCTTCTACCCCAGTATCGGAAGCTCCTCTACCCTCCTCCGCTGCAGCAGCCCCTCCTCTCCCTTCTTCAGCCTCTGAAGTAGCCCAGTCACCCTCGTTGACACTTCCACTTGCTACATCAACATCCTCCCATGTCGAGCCGTCTTCAGCAAGCCCATCGGCTAACATGCCGTCGAGTATCGCGGAAACTGCCACCAGCACGGCATCCCCTACCCCAGTCGTGTCGCCCGCGATATCTGCTCAGCCTCCCACGTACACTCCCCAGCCTCCCGCACCTTCAACGCCCTCGACCTACGTGCAGTCGGACGACCCAGCAACCAGTGCTGCTGAGTCTTCATCAACACCAGTCGCATCTTACACTTCCGTTGAGCCTCCTTCGTGGACGGAAGCTCCTTCGTGGACAGAAGTTCCTTCGTGGACTCAGCCCTCTGCAGCTCCCAGTGCTCCTGTGACCTCGGTGTTGGAACAATTCCCGCCTCCTCCACCCCCTGTAGCGACGTCAGCAAACTCAACCACGACTAGTTCGACATCGTCCAGCAGCTCCAGCACCCTGGAAGCTTCCACTTCCATGCAGACGCCCACCGAGATTTACGAGACAGCGGCTCCCACCACCTGGGGTCCAGACACGAGCACCTACGCCGCCCCTTCGACACTCGTCACCAGCATCGCCAGCGTCACCGAGTCTACGTCGACCTCCACGCCAATTGAAAGTGCCGACGATGGATACTGGTCCACCAGCAAGTATCCCGACTGGCAGAGCACCTCCACCGTAGTGTGGTGAATCGTATTCCTCTTTTCTTATGTTTAGACGAATATCAGGGATATGACGTACGAGCATACGCGTCTGGCATAACAGTAGCATGACGGGGCTGTTATTTTGAGACGAGTCGAAAGAAGGGGTATCGTTAAGGATACGGTGTGAGTTTTAGACGAGAACTGAAGTATGACGGATCATGAAGTTGGTCGCAATTTTTGCGACAGGTCAAGGCAGCACCGACCAAGAGCTGGAACGCGTTGCAGTTTCGAATCAATTGCGTTTGAATAATTAATTCTCTAGACTGTAAATCAAGCATCGTCATTGAACTTTCCATTCGCAACTTTCCCGTGAACCGTTTGTCGCTCACTGCCTCGCCATCGAAGCCTCACTACCCTTTTTCCTGCCAAAGGTCTGAGCCTCCCATTTCCGTGTGGCTGAAGCGATCTCCCTCATCACAACTGTTTTTGGTCAAGTGAATCTGCCCGAACTTAGCAAACAACCCGGAACCCTTGACAAGCGGCTAGTCTTGCATTGTGGCGAACCTGGCAGCCCAGAATAAACGCAGAACTCCACAACGACGGCTAAGAGAGCAAGGCTCCTTCGCGGCGTCTGCTGCTAGATGAAAAAGAGGGGGAGGAAGAAGAGGACTCTGCCCCCTCCTGGGTGCCGTCTGTATCTTTCTATCTTCAGCTCATGCTCCATGGTGACTGTCACAGCATACAAGACCTGAGTCACTTATTGCTACGCATTCTCAAGAACATCCCTTCAGACATTCATCATTCAACCAAAATAGATCCCGGCAGCCAAACCCACAACTCGTCCAGCACGCCCCATACCGTCCATAACAGCCCGCCATCCAACAGCACACTTAGCCCAACCTGCCCTCCCGAGGCTTCCGCTCCGCGTATCGTTGCTAGCCTTTTCAGCATCGCGTCGTAGTCTGTCATCAGATGGTTCTGCCGCAGCAAACGAACCAAATGAAAGAAATTCGTCGTCTTCGAGCCGCCGGTATCTCCGTCGACGTATGGATGAGGAAAATTTCATGCTCACAGTCTTCACGTTGGTATTTCCGGGGTGAATAAAGTGAGATGCGTTGCTGGCAAAGTGTTTGCTTGAGTTGAGAGTTGTGGGCAGAAGGATGGCTTGCATGTGATGGGATCCGGCAACGCAGCAGCCGACACCCGGACACGCTGATCTCCCCGGTTGCGCACTTGACGCAATACAGGATGCTTGATACTTCTTGTATCACGAGCTTTATGTCATTACGGCGTGCTGCAACGGCTTTCTGAGCGAAGGCCAAGGTTCAACGACATCACGGTGTGGAGGTCGGGGGGACAACTCCGCATATATCAGGTAGCGGCTATTGGACTTTTCCGTCAAATATGCGCTGTCCATGCATTATAGTCCGTCTTCTAGTTTGTGGCGGCTGTTCAGAGTCGTTGTGTGATAGGGTGGCGTCGTCATGAGTAGCGTCGAGGCTAGAGTGGCTAGAGATTTGGTCAACTCACGCGGTTATGAACCAGTGCACAAGTTTGTGAGAACCGGTTCATGACTTCGGTGTCATCAGTTTCTATCGTTGGCTCGGTTTTAGAATGTTTGTGAAAAAGAGCCTACGCATTTGTCTCGGTTCTTGTGATGGTTCATGCAAATCAACTTGCATTGGGGTTCATACAACAGCAGTAGTGGTTTAGAGGCCATACTCTATCCAAACATGATGCTACTTTGTTAAAAGTGTCTTCTCCCGCTAGTTATCTGGAAAATAACGGAACAGTCTTGTTGGCCGACTCCTCCTATCAGAAAGATGTCATCTCTCTTACGGCACTGACTCTCTCGACAACTGCCAAGTAGCTTGTTTCTTTGGAAGAAGGCCGTAGCTGGAACGCTAACAACCACTTCAGACTAAGAGCTAAATATGACGATCCAATAACAGACCAACACGTTCTCGTGCGTACTTTGCAATTGAAGCAGCTGACGGCATAAACACTAAGATAGCGCACCCCGGCACTTACACAGCCATAACACCTGATATCCAAGTGAATCAAGCGGAGCTAATATTCAGATGAACAAATGGCACCTCGTTCTAGGCAGGCATCTTTATATGGCGATCAAGCAAGGAATCAAGAGCATGAGACAGTCTTCTCGCGTGGTCATTCCATCATAGCTGTCTTCGGCTCTCTTGACTGGTGACATTTTTTACGTAGCTCAACCTCGCGAAGAGGGTATATAGTATTCCGCATGTCAGGAACTAGCCTCCGCTCTGTGGCTTGCTCGTTCGACAACCAGCCCTTACCACAGACGTATCGATAGTTCGATTATTTCTCGCACAAAGACCGACAACAGCATCGCCAGCCACAATGTATCGTCCCTCCGGTATTCTGCCGCTGCTCGTCAGCATCTTTTACACCCTCGCGAGCGCCATCACAGAAGACGCCAACGCAACGCTCTCCGACATCTCGTCGCTCTACCTCTCAGTCGACGCGGACTGCCTCGGCTACGAAGGCCAGTGGAACTGCCTCTCCGACAGGTTCCAGCACTGCTCGGCCGGCAAGTGGACGGCCGCCCTCGGCTGCAGCTCCGCGGCGAAGACGCTTGCCGACGTGGACCGGCCCGCCTTTGACGAGACGATCTGCGCGCCGCTGGGGAGAACGGACGTCGTTGACTTTCAGGGGGAGTGTAACGCTGCTTGGGGCGTCAGCGGCGGAGGAGGATGGAGCGGTGGGAACAGCGGCGGCGGAGGAGTCCGCTGTAACAGCAACCGGTGTTATTACGGCGCCGGATCGAACCTGAAGGTCGAAGGATGGGCCTTCGTGTTTGTCGTTGCGGTTGCTGGTGTGGGCTTCTTTCTTGGATAGGATCAAGTTTTTCATGTTCTGCGCTGTCGGAGATCTCCAGGGCGTGCCGGCTGTTTGTCTTTGATGTGAATTTCTTTACCTGTTATGACGAACTTTCGCATGTCACGGTTGATGGGAACACGATGAGAGAAGATGAGGCTGCAGTATATAGTTCAAAGTAACCACTTTAGCACTTTTGAACTGTCCTCGTGCTCCAAACTCTCGTTGTCCACCTCTTCGGATTTGGTTCGCTTGTCTCGGCGTAGGCTGGACTCAGTATCGTAACCCTCGTGGCTTCATGAAGTCTGATGCCAGCGTTCCCGACCTATGCGTGTCACGATACCCCGACGAGATATCACAGCTAGCCAATAAAACTCATTGAATGACAATGGTACTCTTTCCGAGTCTGACATCAGTCCGGCTACTCGGCGTATGCAGCGATCCACTACCATCCCCGCGAGGCGACTTTTGCGCGATCGTGACGTCACTTCTGGGCAACATCACAAGATCCGGTTTATGGCACATGGAGAGTCCGGACAGACTGCCAAATACCCATTGAAAAGTGCTTCTTTCTCCTGCCTCAAACCCAAATCACGACCAGTTGCAACCAATTACTCACGAACCTCCTCACTAAACAAGTCGCCAAGATGAACACCAACACCGCAACCCTCGACGCCGAGAACGGCACCGCAAACACGTATCAGAACCCCAACGTCAACCCTTCGACATCACAAGGCGTAGGTCCCACCGGAGCATCCGCGAATCTCGGCCAGCAACGCCTCGGCGGCGACAGCACGAACCCCGACGCCGGCTACCGCGGCACGACCGCGCCCACTGGCGCGGTAAACACCGGCGTGGGAAGCTCGATCGGAAGCGAGGCCAACGCGACGGGCACGGCTGCCACGCACACGGGCGTCGGAGCAGGTAACTCGACGATTGGCGGCGGAGATGCGCCGACGACCCACGGAGGCGGCGTCGGGCATCAGATCAAGGGCGCTTTTGCTCAAGGACACGTCAGTTGAAGAGTGCGTTGGACATGATGGCCGCAAGTTCTGACTCGTGGAATAGGGTGTCGGTGAGGTCCTGAGAGGAAAGTTCAACTCTGCGGTGGACACCATGGCAGGCGACTCTGAGGGATTGGCCAAGGACAAGCGCACGACAACCGGCGGCGAGCGAGAGTTTGCACACAAGGACTTTGTGAAGAAGGGAACTATGGATAAGGCGATTTGAGATGTGTTGCGCAGCAAAAGATATGTACTAATATACCCTTCACGGCGAGCCTATGTCGTCTTTGTATTGAACATACAGCATTTTGAATGAGAAAGCAGCATCTACCTCCCAGCCACTTTAACCTTGCGAAAACTTGACGTTGCTTCTATAATCGGTGCAGCTATATGGGAATAAAAGCACCGAGATGTAGACATTGGTGTTGGACATGGGACAAACTCCGTACATCGTTGACCCGTCTTACGTAGCCGTGTGAGGTGATGAACACCTGGCGGACCGTCGAATCGACAGCCTGGCTCACTTCCCCTCGCGCAACTTCACCTTCATCTTCATGTCGTGCCTCGGACGCGCCTCCATCCCCACCATCTGGAACGCCAAATCGCCAATCCTGCTGTCGAGGTCCATGTACATGACCCTCTCGGACGTGCCGCCGCCGCCGCCGACAACCGTCTCAAAGTCGAACCAGCGCACCGTCAACAGCATCATAATGCGCAACTCGTCCATGGCCAGGTCCTGCGCGATACACGCCCGGGGGCCGCGCTCAAAGGGCCGCCACGCGAAGCGGTGCGTGTCCCTGGCCTCGTCGCCGAGGAAGCGGTCCGGGCGGAAGGACTTGGAGTCCTGGCCCCAGACGCCGGGGTCCATGTGCGTCGAGTGCGCGCGGGGGACGACCATGAGGTTCTTGACGGGCCAGCGGCGGCCGTTCCAGGTGAGGTGGGTGACGCCCGGGGGCGCCTGGCGGATGGTGAAGCCGATGGGGAAGAAGCGCAGGGTTTCCTTGATGACGGCGGTGGTGAAGGCGAGGTCGTTGGTGGCGGCGGGGTTCGTGACGAGCAGTTGGACGGTGGTGTCGAGGTCTGGGGAGAAGTGGGCGTCGTGCTCCTCGCGGAGGCGGGCGACGACGTCTGGGTACAGGGAGAGGAACATGGCGACCCAGGTGAAGGTGTCTGTGGTGGTGCCGTGGCCGCCGAGGAGGAGTGCCTTGAGACTTTGGCGCGTCAGTGAACATGGACCGATGATGGCAGCATGGATGTGATGGGTGTTGGTCTTACTTGGTGACGGCGGTGTCGATAAAGGCATCGTCCAGGGTGGCGCCGGGTCCGCTCTGGATTCTGTCGAGGACGATGCGATCCAGGACACTCTTGACCTGTCGTCTGCTGGGCAGCTCCTTCTCGTCCTGGAGAACGCGCAGGCGCTCGTTCATCTCGTCGGCGAGGGTCTTCCGGACGCGGTCCCTGAGCGCCTGCAGGCTCTTCTCGGCCTTGCGCTTCTTCCACGGGTTCCGGGTGCTGATGAAGGTGGTGGCGGGGTTGATGGATGCTCTCAGGTCCTCCAACAGCGGCGAGCCGGTTGTCTGGGCTTCCAGGGAGAAGCCAAAGACAACCTTGCCAATGACGTCGAAGACGGTCTTGGCCGCCTCCTCTTCCATGTTGAAGGGCTCGCCGCTCTCGGCGAAGCCCTTGAGTCGCTCGTGGAAGATGAGCACCTGGACGGCGATCATGCCGGACATGGGCTTGACGTATGTCGGAGTGAAGCCGGAACCGACCATGCGGTGGTTGTACTTCCATCGCTCACCATTGGAGGCAGCGATGCTGTCCGGACCCGTGAAGGGGCGGAGGAACTTCTCAATGGTAGGGTGTATGGGATAGGGGTTCGTCGTCAGCACGAGTTGGGCTGCGTCAGGGTCAGTGATGACTACCTGCGACTCGACGAATGGCCACATGTCGACGTAGAAGATGCCGGGCATGTTGTACTTCTGCGCCAGGTAGGTGTAGACATGCTGAGGGTGAGTGAACGGAGGCAGCCTAGGCCATCAGCCAACATTGACAGACGATCAAGACCAGGGAATGCTTACTTGGCTGCTGTTTCTTCCCAGATGGTGGTATGCGCCCAAATCCACGAGTGCTTTGGCGGTTGTGGCTGAACAGAAAGAAGCAACTGTCAGCTCCGAACGACAAGGCTTGTGGGCGTTTTTGGAAATACTCACGAGACCTCGGAACCTCAACCGCATGTAGAGTGCTTTGGATATCCAGTAGATGGCTGTGGCAAGGGCCATGGTGGCCGCGATCAACCAGTTGGACACGCCAAACATTGTCACGTACGACCACTTCTGCGGTGTGATGAGGGGGAAAAGGGTAGAACAAGACCATATTGCAGACTCTCCCAGAAGAACTTCCGGGTGTAAAGCATGGCGGGGTATTAGGGTACGAAGAGCTCAATCCTCATCAGCTCACCTCTGTACACATCCCCCCATCCTAGAAGCAGCTACGTAGCATCGCAGCAGGGTGAATACTCTCTGAAGATACTTGTCTTCACCAGCAAAGGGGGCAATGCGAGGTCCCAATAGTAGGAAAGTCTTCAGGGCCAGGTGGCATGGTGGTCAATGGAAGTGTTCGACTCTGGCCGGGGCTAGGGCGCGTCGGGCAGGAGTCAGCGACATGCTTCGTAGTGGAGCCTGCAGGAATCGAATACCAGATTAGATGATCTGATAAGAAGACTAGCGAGATCAGAGTTCGCGGATTGGACGAATGCTGCGAGCCTGGCGTGGGTTGCGCGTAACATGATGCAGAGGTATCCTGATGGCTCCCCATGAGAGGTATGCCCGTAAGCAGACCGGCCAGGTCTGCAGTCTGCGGCCTAGTAGAGCGCCATTCGTCCATGCTTGAACCAGGCGTGAATACATCAGGAACGGTACGGTCCACCCATCGGTACTTTAGGTCTCCTCCAAGCGATGTGGGATGCCGGATTTTGAAGAAGTTTTCATTCGATGAGAGACTGCTAGCGATGTTTGAGGTGCGGAGGATGTCTGACGGGATGTGGGTGGAAGTCCACGCCTGAGAGGGCTGGGATTGCGTGTGCAATACCAGAGTTTTTAGATTGTTTAGTCTGGATAACATGGTTTGGAAATGGGTCAAAGTCCGAGGTCTTCTTCTTTCACTGAGTGTATCACGACAATTATCAATACCTGGAATATCATATTGAGCTTGGCTTTTGGCTGTTAGGTGCAGCCAAGACATGAAGTCAACCTCTACACGGATGGAAAAGCGCACAGTCAGTTGTTCCCCGTGTTATGTGGGACTCGGAGGAAGAGGTCAGGCAATCGTCCATCTTGATCCCACAAAAGGCCCGCTTCCATGTTCCCCTACGCTTGCGCAGCCTACTCCGTACTCTCAGGACCACAGGAGCTTGCTCCGTCGTCAGCACCAGAAGACTACGCCGAACTCGAAGACTCGCCGGCCCACCTATGCAGGTTTTCCTTCATCGTGCAAAAACCAGCGTGGGTATAACCCGGCGTGAGGGAAACACTCCCTGTAAGAGAGTGCATACACAGCTGGCGTGTTCGCGGGATGTGGCCGAGAGAGATCTCATGAGCCCCCGTGTCTGCAGCGGAGTATTGCCGAAACCAAGCTTTTCTGGCCATGTTTGGCAGCTTGGCAATGGTTTCATCAGCACCGACGAACCAAAGGTAGCCTAGCTGCAGGCTGCCCGGTTCAAGATTTGGTGCTTTTTCGTCCAAGTCAGACAGGAGGTGGTAGGAAATTATTCGAGAGCTAAAAGGGCAACGACAACAAAGCTAAATAAAAGATGTAGGGCCAAAAGCATTGAGGCAATAGGCAAAACGTTCCGAAACCGAGAATCGAACTCGGGGCTATGCCTAACCTCTCTATGAGATGAGAGGGCATCATGTTGGCCACTACACCATATCGGATGCTGATGAACATTTTTGACATTTTGCATTACATAAAGGGCTTATGCTGGAGGTACTGTGGGGATGCTTTTCGGGCTTGCCCTTGGTTGTCTCCACTACCACTGCTATTTCGCGCAGCTACTCACCTCACATCTTTACACTACAAGTACAGTTGCGTTGAGTCTCGGAAGTAATCGTCCAGCTTGATAGCCTTACCCCAATACGTCTATGGATGATGGAGAGAGGTTGATGCTTCCTTGACCAGATCAAAGAACCTACGTCCTGGAGTCTTCGTACTCTATTCAATGGTGACAAGCTACGATCAGTAGCAGCGCCTGAAGACATCTCCGACAGTATGCTTGCGCTGCAGAATAATAGTTACCAAGGATTATATCACCTTTCCTGTCTCCAAAACATACATGCATGCATCGGCCCGTGATAATCCAGAGTAAGATATCAGAGAGTCCAGGCAGTTTCATAAGTCACAGCAAGCACCGTCGTCCAAAGCCAAGCATTTCGACTTATCAACACCAAAACCCAGGTAGCGAGATGGCAAATGCTGGTGGCCGACTCGTTGGATTAGCATCAATCTCGTCCGCACAGTGGCAATGCCGGACAAAAAGAGATTCTGACAAGAACGAGATTCGAACTCGCGCGTGTTTCCACACCAGCAGGACAGGTTCACCTGAAGCTGGCGCCTTAGACCGCTCGGCCATCTTGCCATGATTCGTCGATGCCCCAGACGAACTGGGATCGTGACATTGGCGCCGTTGCAGTGGGGTCATGGACCTAGCTGGTGGGCTCGGAGCTTGCTCCGTCACTGACGTTCAGAACGGTTCAGAACGCCGACCAGCTTCTCCGTTGTCGCGTGACCACAAAGACACCGAGCACAAACTAGACCGTCGCGTAGTTCAGCAAGAACGACTCTATTGCGTTGGTATCACTACGGAAAGGACAATTGTCGTATCGCGGTATCTAGCCCAAGTTCATCCCATCTGTCAAGCCCTTTGGCTCCCGGGCCTGTGGCTTGGTCCAGGCGTGGCATGTTCATCCCAAGTCGAAGAGAAACCTTAGGCCGTCTTCTTCCCGGCCGCGACCTGTCTTCCCTGAGCAGTGTATCGAACGTACGCGTAGCCGGCGGCAGCGATGATGCCGATGATGACGATGTTGCCTATGTGTTGTAACCGTCAGCTTGGCACCATGATACACTGTTGTCGCGGCCGACTTACCCAGGACGAACCTGCCCACTCCACCCACGACGTCGATGACGCCGGAGAAGACGTCGGCGGTGAGGTTAACGATGCCGGTGAAGAAGCCGATGATGGCCTGGAAGAAGGTCTGCAGGATGTGGTAGAACGTGGAGAAGATGGAAGCGATGAGCTCGTAGAAGCTCTTGAAGAGGTCTTCGAAGGCCTTGGTGAAAGACATGTTGAGTAGTTGTTATTTTCGCAAAGGCTGTGGAGGCGTGGAAACTGTGCGACGGAGAGCTTTTGAGGAGCTCCAGGTCAACGGGACGAGAACGAGCTGTTCGGTTTTATGAGCACGAGGACAAGCTGCGCAGGTGACGCGGTATGGCTGAGACAAGCTCCCGAGCTACTGCTGGCAGCTCTACGTAGCTCCCAGCTCTAGCTCCTTCGCCTGCACCAGCTCAATAAGGTCCAACGGCTTGGGCCGCCTGTGACGTCCTCATCGTGACGTCACAAGCCACAGCTGTCACACTCCGACATGGTTCCAGCCACGCGACAGGCCTTTGGCTCGAGAAGAAGATTGGCTCGTTTATCCGAGAGAAAGCTGAGTGACCATTTCGCTCAGGTTCAGGATTCCGGGGGAGATCTATTCCCGCATACAGTACCGCGACACTGTTCGCTTGAGGCTTGATTTGCACACGTTGCCCGTGGCCCGGAGTGTTTGCCCCTTGCAGTCAGATTACCGCCTCTCGGTGAGACTTCGATGAGGCAAGTGTGAGGGAAGATGTGGCAGAAATGACAGGATTGTGGCGCAAACTCGTGTACCCGTCTACTGTGCCTCATCCTTGGTGGCGTTCACGTCACGGTCGACAGCTGAAGAAAATCATGAAATTGCAAGAAATGAACGACCCTTTATGGTTTAGCCCAAGTACATTTGGAAATTGTTGTCCCAGCAAGCGCCAATAACATCTTTCTCAGTCTATTTCCCGATGAGACCATGATTGAATACCTCCATCCACGTGCTTCTGACGATGTATTCTTATGCTTCAAGCTCATGTGGACCGCCATCATCGTCGCGTGCCCACTCTTGGGTTACCGCCACCGCCGTTGCTGTCGACAAAGAGCCGCTGCTGGATTTGTGTGGCGTCGAGTAAGCCGGAGGAGGAGCCACTGAAGACCGAACTGAAGGCCTGTCCGGCGCATGGAGCGGGCCGTCAAGTGTGGTGTTGAAACTGGGGGCTGCCTCCATCTGCCTCTGCAACCAGAGATGAACACGATCCTGGCGCAACTGATGTTGGGACCGAAGCGAGGCCGGAGGTCCTCCTCTGTTTTGTTATTGCAAAGCTTGAGCTAGATCCGGTCGAGACAAGGCGCTGTTAAGGTTCGAGCCGACTTCCAGGTGTCGATCAGGCAGCTGAGGTGATGACCACATCGCTGTTGTTGTTCTTGAAATCCGTCACCAGTTCCTGGGAAACTACCATCTTGACAATATCGACGTTTATGGTTGCTTGTCTTCCTTCCGGATGCCGGCGAACTCGCATCTGGTCGTCATCAGGCTGATGGCAAGTTCGTCCCACGTCGACGCGGAGAACCATGGGCGCAGTAGCCTGGGATCTGCTCATTGTTCTGATTGTGGCTAGGATCGAGGCCATATATCATCAGTCTCTGGTGGTGCAAAGCCTTCGGGAGGCGGACAACACAACCAGAACAAAGCTACGTTCGCACGTTGGGCGACGTCCGAACTAAGAGTGTGTAACACTTTCAATAGAGTGATAACTTGAGTAGCAGATGTCCAACTCAGAGTCTCTGGGTATTTCGTACATATAGTGCTCCTGAGATTGGCTTCATGTTGTTGGAGTACACTGGAATCTAAAGGTCGCATCATGAAGTTCGCTGATTCATCGTTGGTCTTTACCGTCAGGTTCTAGTTCGACAGCGATACAAGGTTGCTGAAACAACTCATGTTCTTTGCCAAGGGCCCTTAAAGCTCAAAGACAAAGTTCCAGAGACAGGTTTCCAAGTCTCAACTGAATCTTCTGTCAAACAATTCGAGTCGTTTTCCCAGCTGTCTCGCAGCGACGCTTTGCTCAGTTTCTGTAGCCAGACTTGAATCCCTGATTCCTCGTTCTCATCAACCAAAGCGGGTCGGTTAGCTCAGTTGGTTAGAGCGTGGTACTAATATGTCACCAAGCATGTTGAGTAATGCCAAGGCCGGGAGTTCAAGCCTCCCACTGATCATCACTTTTGCCAACATGGCCGATTTATGTTATATGTTTTGTCTTTGTGAAGCTGCAAGCTTGTATCACTTCACTTTCGAATGGCCTGTGAATGTTGGTAGGGGCATGCTGCTACTGTGCTTGTGGACTCATTGTGGGCCTCGTGTGGGAAAAGAAAGTATGCTGTCCAGCCCATGGCAGTCCAACCGAGCTGTTGAATCGATCAATCTTGACCATTTTGTCTAGCAAACCATCGATAGATGTTTGAGTCCACTTTCGTAGTCTTTTGGTTTGACTCATAGTCTTTTTACGACTTCGCAGACGTCACTAAAATTATCACAGCCATGTCAAAATAGGGTACGAAATACTTGTGCCATCAACTTGTCAACCTCACTCCAGTATCCGACAGTCGGAGCTCAACCCCTCAATCTCCGAACCTGCAATGGCAATACGTGCAACCCTCTCAGGCAGTGCAAGGCTCGGCCGACTAATGCAGTGTCACCCCGATGAAAGGCACGTTTTAGGCTAATCAGCCATCGTGACCTCGATGCCTTGGGTGCTCCACCACACGTTTCCATGACCACGGCACTCCGGCATCCCCTGATTGTCTCTAAATTGTTTTTTTTTTTTTTTGGTTGAAAGAAAGTGCGCGCCGGCGGGAACGACTGGTGGAATTTCGCAACATGCCGGTTCCTGGATCTGACGATATCCCAGTTTAACGTCCACCACGGTTCAAGAAGGAAGTTGGCGGGATTTTTTCCACTGCTTCCACTGTCCTGATCTCAAGAAGCTCACTATCAACACAAGTTTCGCGGTGGAGCAAGTGTACACACCCTGCGTTTCTGGCGCTAACCCAGGCACAGAAGTCTCGGAAGAACCTCCGAGCGCCAAGTCAGCTGGGCCAGACCAGGCGGCGGAGATGATGTTGTTTCTCCGGCGACTTGGCGCGAGGGTGAGACCATTCGGGCGCGGCACCTGGGTGTCGAACACTGCCTAGTTGTGCAGCTACTTCAAGCCGGGTAAATGGGTGGAATAGTAACAGCCGAGATCTAGACTGGATACGGCGAGGATATCACGAACTCGGTCCAATATTTGCTGCGAGGTTGATGGACGGAAAACCCCTTCCACCGGCCCGCCTACGCACTTTGGAGATTTGGAGAAGGCAAGTGACCAAATACGTACGAAGGTGATATTGCGTAGGTTCCTGGGGTTACGACGCTCTCCACACCCTCGCGATGGTGTCTGGTCCTTGTATAAGTTCCGTGTCCGTCTTCTGTCGTCCTGCTTCCCCTTGATTAGCCCACTCATCTGTCGCTGACGTTGGTCCCATCGACAACATGTACGGAAAGACACTTCTCACGCTCGTCCTGGGCTCTGGCCTCGCGTCGGCTCAGCTGAATACGTTGGCTGTCAGAGCTGGCCTGGAGTACTTTGGCACCGCAGTTGACGAGCGCCGAACCACGACCGACACGACGTACATGTCCATCGTCAACGACACCAGCGAGTTCGGTTCATTGGTGCCTGAGAACGGCCAGAAGTGGCAGAACACGGAGCCCAGCCGGAACACCTTCACTTACACTCAAGGTGACATTGTGCGTTCAACCCCGAGATTGACTTGCTGGACGCGGCAGTCGGCTTACTCTTACCACGTCACAGATCCCCAACATGGCCAAGGCCAACGGCCAAATCTTGAGATGTCACACCCTGACTTGGTACGCGAAGCTTCACGCCAACCTGGACAGTTGTGTAGCTGACGCCGACAAGGCATTCTCAACTGCCCAACTGGGTCTCGAGCGGCTCATGGACCGCCGCAACCCTCACGGCCGTCATCGAGACACACATCGCCAACGTCCTGAAGCACTACCTCGGCCAGTGCTACGCCTGGGACGTCGTCAACGAAGCCGCCGCCGACGACGGCAGCTGGCGCACCAGCGTCTTCTACACGGTTCTCGGCACCGACTACCTGCCCATCTCCTTCAGGGCCGCGCGGGCTGCCGACCCCAACGCGAAGCTGTAAAGCCGGCCCCCTCTCTCTCGCCCCGTCCAGACAGCCCCCGAACTGACGCGTGACCAGGTACTACAACGACTACAACCTCGAGTACAACGGGGCCAAGACGAACCGCGTCTACGAGGCCGTCACCATCGTGCAGAACGCCGGCGCGCCCATCGACGGCGTCGGGTTCCAGGGCCACCTCATCGTCGGCAGCACTCCCGGCCGCGGCGCCCTCGCCACCGCCCTCGGCCGCTTCACCGCCCTCGGCCTCGAGGTCGCGTACACGGAGCTCGACATCCGCCACTCCAGCCTGCCGGCGTCGGCGGCGGCGCTCGCGACGCAGGGCAACGACTACGCCAACGTCGTGGGTTCCTGCGTCGACGTCGACGGCTGCGTGGGCGTCACCATCTGGGGCTTCACCGACAAGTACTCGTGGATCCCCGAGACGTTCAGCGGGCAGGGCGACGCGCTGCTGTGGGATGCCGCTTTCAACAAGAAGCCGGCGTACACGTCCGTGTCGTCGGTGTTGGCTGCTGCTGCTGCTGCTACCGGCGGCGGCGGCGGCGGCGGCGGCGTTTCGACGACGGTGCCGCCGACGATGACGACGCGGTCGTCTACGCTCGTCACGTCGACGACGTCGGCCAGGACGAGCACGACGTCGGCCGCGTCTGGAGCGGAGCAGGCCCGCTGGGGGCAATGCGGTGGCAACGGCTGGACGGGTCCGACGCGGTGCGTGTCTCCGTACACTTGCACCAAGGTGAACGACTGGTACTCTCAGTGCTTGTGAGTAGGCTTGTAATTACCCACCCCATGGGTACCCACGGGTTACCCAGATGATGGGTTGGGTAAAAGCTTTACCCATAGGTCTGACCCAAATAGTCTATGAGGCTATAGGTACCTAAAGTATTACTTATAGGTATCTATAAGTACCTAGCGAAATAGTATTCTAAGTAATAAGTAATTATAAGTACCTAGGTAAAGTACTAAAGGAAAAGTAAATAATAAAATATAATGTAAAATAGTATTCTAGGTAATAGGTAATTATAAGTACTTAAGTAAAATACTAAAGGAAAAGTAAATAATAAAATATAAATAATTTATTTTTTAATAATAATAATTAGTAAAAATTATTAAATAAATTATAACTATTATTTATAGTAATTATTTATAGTAATTAATACTAGAAATAATTCCTAGTTTCTATAAAACTAACTATTACTAATAGTATTTACTTTTCTCTATTACTTAGTTCTTCCTCTTCTGTATTAGCTTCTTCTAGCTATATATTAATTTTTTATTATTTAGCTTATATTTTCTTCTACTATTTACGAAAAGCTAAGCCTAAGTTATAATTCAGCTATAGGGAGTATAAAT